>OX451740.1:142525931-142767781 GCA_948472305.1 Vicia faba
GTTTCACCGTATATTGTGGTTCACCGTATACCGATGAAGGAAGGTTGTCCTCCCATAAAGCAGAAGGTTCTTCGTATGCATCTCGAGATGTCGGAAAAGATCAAAGTTGAGGTTATGAAGCAGTTCAATGCATGTTTCTTAGCTGTTACGTCCTACGCACAATGGGTTGAAAATATGGTGTCGGTACGTAAGAAGAAAGGTAAGGTGCGTATGTGTATAAACTACAGGGATTTGAATAGAGCAAGCCCTAAAGATGACTTTCCTCTTCTGCATATTGATGTTCTGGTTGACAACACCGCTCAGCATAAAGTATTTTTCTTCATGGATGGTTTCTATGGTTATAATAAAATCAAGATGGCACCTGAAGACATGGAGAAGACTACTTTTGTCACACAGTGGGGAACTTTCTGTTACAAAGTTATGAATTTTGGGTTGAAGAGTGTCGGTGCAACATATCAGCATGCTATGGTAGCTTTGTTCCATGATATGATCCATCAAGAGATAGAGGGATACATTGATGACATGATATCCAGGTGTCATACTGAAGAAGAACATCTCAACCACCCGCACAAACTATTTGAGAGATTAAAGAAGTACAAGTTGAGGTTGAATCCAAACAAGTGCACCTTTGGTGTAAGATCCGGTAAACTCCTAGGTTTCGTCGTCAGTGGTAAAGGTATTAAAGTTGACCCCACCAAGGTTAAAGCCATCCATGAAATTCCAACTCCACGTACTGAGAAGGAAGTCAGAGGTTTCTTGGGACGATTGAACTACATTGCCATATTTATTTCTCATTTGACTGCTACTTATGAGCCAATCTTCAAGTTACTAAAGAAAGATCAAGTAGTGAAGTGTAACAACGATTGTCAGATAGCCTTCGACAAAATCAAGGAGTACCTCTAAAAAAGTCTAATTATAATGCCACCAGTTGAAGGAAGACCTTTGATCATGTAATTGACAGTATTAGAGAACTCAATAGGGTGTGTATTAGGGCAACATGATGAGTCTGGTGGAAAAGAGCATGCAATATACTACCATAGCAAAAAGTTTACCAACTGTGAAACAAGATACTCATTGCTCGAGAAAACTTGATGCGCTTTGGCATGGGCTGCTCTCTGAATAAGAAAGTATATGTTGACTCATACTACTTTGTTGGTCTCTAAGATGGATCCAATAAAATACATATTCGAGAAACCCGCTCTCTCCTGAAGAATAGCAATATGGAAAATGGTCTTAACAGAATACGACATTCAATACACTACGTAGAAGGAAATCAAAGGAAGTGTTATGGCATATCATTTGGCGCATCAAGCTGTAGATGACTATCAACCTATGAATTTTGAGTTCCCAGATGAGAATATCATGTTAGTTACTGATTATGAACAACTTGGACCATATGAAGGACCTGAACCGGGATCCCGATGGACTATGGTTTTTGATGGAGCTTCCAACATACTTGGTAATGGAATTGGTGTTGCGATTGTCTCTCCCAAGGGTTGCCATACGCGCTTTACCTCCATATTGTGTTTTCACTATACTAACAATATGGCTGAGTACGAAGCATGCATCATGGGTATCAAAGCTTCCATCAATATGAGAATTAAATTCTTGAATGTATATGGGGACTCAGCCCTAGTGATCAGTCAGATTAAAGGATAATGGGACACGAAGCATCCAAATCTCATTCCTTATCGGGAGCATGTGTTGAAACTAATTTCGTACTTCAAAGAAATCACTTTTGAACATATTCCACGAGAAGAGAATAAATTGGAAGATGCACTAGCTACCATGTCATCTATGTTCAAAGTCATATGGGATGATAAAGCTCCTCGAATTACTATTGAGAGACTAGACGAACCGGTGCATTGCTAGGAAGTTGATATTAACAGAGTAAAGGAAAAGCCTTGGTACCACGAAGTAAAAAGATACCTCGAAACCTAAGAATATCCTGAAGGAGAATCTATTAATAATAAGAAGTTTTTAAGAAGGTTCTCTGCTAAGTTCTTTCTGAGTAACGAAATCTTGTACAAGCCAACCACGATTCGACTTTGCTTCGTTGTGTAGACAAGAAGGAAGATGATAAAATTATGGAAGATATTCACAAAGGTGTCTTTGGTACTCACTCTAGTGGACACGCGATAGCTAAGAAGATTCTGAGAGCAGGTTCTTATTGGTCTACCATGGAAACCGATTGCTATCGTCATTCCAAAACTTTCCACAAATGCCAGGTTTATGCTGAAAAAGTACATGTGCCTCTGGTTCCTTTAAATGTCTTGACTTCTCCTTGGCCATTTGTAATGTGGGGCATTGATATGATTGGAGAGATTAAGCCGACTGCTTCCAACGGAAATCGTTTCATCCTTGTTGCTATTGATTAGTTCATGAAGTGGGTAGAAGTGGCCTCGTTTGCTTCCGTTACCAAGAATGTTGTGGCTCAGTTTATTAAGTATAACCTTATTCATCGGTATGGTATCCCTGAAAGGATCATTACGGACAATGGTACCAATCTTAACAATACTATGATCATGGAACTCTGCATGCAGTTCAAGAATAAACGTCATAATTTTTCCCCATACCGACCAAAGAAGAATGACACAGTGGAAGCCGCCAACAAGAATATCAAGAAGATCTTGTAGAAAATGACAGTAACATATAAAAATTGGCATGAGATGCTTCCATTTTCTCTTCATGGCTACCACAATTTAGAACGTACATCAACTGGGGCAACCCCGTTCTCTCAAGTCTACAGTATGGAGGTTGTCTTATGTGTCGAAGTCCAAATTCCTTCTCTAAGGATTATGAAAGATGCGGGTTTAGAAGAAGATGAATGGATTCAGACTCGACTTAACCAGATAAATTTAATTGATGAGAAAAGGCTTGCGGCTAATTTCCATGGTCAGGTGTATCAGAAACATGTGATCAAGCCCTTTAACAAGAAAGTCAAACATCAGGTGTACCAGGCTAGTGCTTTGGTAATAAAGCACATCATCCTACCACAAAGTGATCGCAGGGGCAAATGGACTACCATGTACGAAGGGCCATTTGTGATCAAGAAGATATTTTCTGGCGGTGCTATGATACTTACCACCATGGACGGTGAAGATTTTCCGCACCCTGTGAATGAGGACATAGTCAAAAAATACTCCGCATGAAAGAGACCCGCTAGGTTGACAGGCGTAGGAAAAAATAAAGGCGTCCCGGCGAACCAAAAGGGTTCGGGAAAAATTAGGGATATATATATATATATATATATATATATATATATATATATATATATATATATATATATATATATATATATATATATATATATATATATATATATATATATATATATATATATAAATTGTACATCCAGTAAGTCGAAAACCTGAAAAAGGCGGCTTAGGAAAAAAAAGGATATCCCGGTTGTAATACGGTGGGAGAACTGGCTTATTTTGCATTTTATCGTAAGTTTTGCGGATAGCTAGAGTCGCCACCGAATTTTCTTTTTATCCACTAAGGAAAGGGTGAAAAAACAGGAAAGACCTTGAATATTTTGAGTTTGGGGGGTAAGTTATGAAAAGGGAAGGTGTTAGCACCCTTTTCATCTGTATTTATCTACGGGCTCTTAATCGCTTAGCTCACTTCAAAATTTCCTTTTGTGGGTGTTTGAAAAATATTTTGAAATTTTCCAATGTAAGGTGAGACTTTGTAATTATTCTTGTATCAGTCCTCAAGAATGCGTACAAAGTGTTTTAAAAATATCTTTGAAAGTTTTTGTGTAAAATGTTTTGTTTTTGAGAAATTTGTGAGCAAGCGATTAATAGTTCTCCCCACTCAAGGTCATTCTTGTACTTTTCCTTCTCCTTTAGATAGTGCTATCTGTAGCATTAGTTCATAGTAAGCCCTATCGTTGGACGTAAAGGTACATGCATATGGTCTTCGTACGGTCATCGAAGGCAACTAGTAAGGATGCTTTAGCAATTTTGTAAGGGACTAGATCATTTATCGAAAGGAAATGTCGAAGGGTCATCGAGGGACTATGATCTTTTATTCGAGGGACTTTGCTAAAGTGTCCCTACTTTCGAGGGACATGAACATTTTATTCCGAAGGCAACGAGAGAGTTTACCTTAGAGGTGCGAGTGTGCAAGTGTGTTAATTTCAGTTATTTTAGTCTTGAATTTAGGTTGTCTATCGATTGGGTTTTTATCTTATCATACAAACCCTAGTTACTAAGCAGTAATAGCAAGTATAAAAAACAGTAAAGTGTGGAAACTAAAGTTCTTACGCTATTACATGGTCTTATGGATGATACATAATAGAGATGTGAGAAAATAAAATGCGGAAATTACAACCTACAACTATTACATCCCGGAGCAATTACATAATAATAAAAGAGAGCGAAAGATAAAATCTAGACTATTACATTCGCAAAACTTATACAGTCAATCTAAGAAATATAAAAGTAAAATATAGAAAAGGAAAATATTTTTAATGATTTTTTTATGAAAATAATGATAATTAAGAAACCCAAAAAAACCTAATTAATTTTAATTAATAAAATACTTAATTAAAAAAACTGAAAACCTAAAAACCTTATTAATTTTAATTAAAAAATAGTTAATTAATTAAAAAAACTAAAACCTAAATAATTAGGGTTTGTAAAAAAGGGTTTTCTTTTTATGGTTAAGTGAAAATAGGGTTAAAAAAGATTAGGGTTAAGAAAGAAACAATTTAGAAACAAAATCAAGCAAAATGTCAGGGGTGGGTGTTGAACCCACGCCCTTAGCCTTTTCCACTGCCTGCCTTGCCCTTGTGCTAGGCGCGTTCCTGTGTTAGGAGGATGCGCACAACACAACATGTATCAAACCTTCAAGAATTGGAAAATTATGAAAAATAAAATTCCAAAAGGCAGGATCGAACTCACGCCTTGGTACACGGATGCCTTATCATGCACGCGCTGGCTACTGGGGTGGCTGTTTCATCCAGTACCTAAGTGACAACAAATAAATAAATAATAAACTCAAATAACTGGGTCGGAGATGCATTGGAGCCCTAGCTCCAATCGTTTTCTCTAGCAAGCTTGTTTTTGGTCCCTGCAAAGTAAGTATAACCAGTGATTCAAGGGTACCCTACCCTCCTAATTCAGGCCTTGCAAACTGAATGGAAGTATTAGTTTTGGCCAAATCATGTTGTATTGTAAGATATGACGAAAATAACATGAAACAGACCAAGCATGGAAATTCACAATTCAACCATTATGGGGATCATGCAATGGTCATATCCTATACTAATACATCTCAGAAACAAATTAATAGCGTTAGTATGCATTAAAATGTAAAGAAAACAAAAGTACAAATTCATGCAAGAATGGAAAAATGGTGATGTATGATAGTGCATTCCAGGCCCTTTCAATCCTCAAGATTGATCCATTCTTACTCTACAATACATCAGAGATCAATTGGAAAGGTTGGTTTGCTTTGAAAGTGGATGCAACTAGGGTTCTTGATTTGCCCTAATTTTTTAGAGTTTTTAAGATTTTGGAATGGTTTTTTGCAAGGGTTTTTTTTTGGCTTGTCATGTCTAAAATAATGAGAATATATAGAGCTTGAATTAGTTCAAAAGGGATTGGGCTTGGACCTTTGTAAGAAAGACTTGACTTTATCTAATTTAATTTTGACTTTAAATAAATAAAAATAAAAATAAATAGAATAAAAAATAAAAGGGGTGTATGATTTGGTTTATAGGTTCACAATAAGGCCTATAACACGCATGGACCTTGAAACACAAGCCCACTAGCACAAAAATTCAAGTTTGGTCACTTCAGGTTTCATGCATTTTCTCAAATTTCCAAACTTGCACCAATCATAACTCTCTCAATTTTTATCATTTGAAGGTGATCTTGGAATTTTTTAAAAGCTCAATATGTCCTATTAAACCTCTATGTTGATCACTTTTGCATTTTAAGAATTTATTTTTATGTAAGTTTCCTTGACAAAAAGTGTCTTTTTGTTGACTTTTGAAACGACCTACAATGTATTGTTCCATATCTCTCAAATGAAGTATTTTTTGGACTTGAGCTTAGAGAGACAAAATTGTATATAATTGAATTTCCTTAAAAATGAGCTTTGTTTGAGAGAAATATGATGAATTATGTGAAAGTTTTGCTTGGTCAAAGTTTAGTTGACTTCTCCGTAAGAAAACCCTTATTTGGTAACTTTTGACTTTTGATGAATCTTGAGTTTTATTGATGAATCATGATCAACCCTTGATCAAATGATGAAAATAACTTTAGAATATTGATGTTGACCAAAAACATTGAAGTTTGATTGTATGTTATCCATAGTTGACTGTGATACAGTGGGAGAACTGACTTGAGGTTTTGCGTTTGTGTTCGCAAATGTTTCAATTTAGCAAGAGTCGCCACCGACTTTTTGTTTTATCCTAAGGAAAGGTCAAAAAGCACAGGAAAGACCTTTGAGATGTTTTCTTGGGTTCGGGGAGTAGATTATGAAAAGGAAAGGTGTTAGCGCCCTTTTCATCCATGGTTATCCATGGGCTCTTAGTTACTTGTTTAGATCACTTGCTTTGCTTTTCCAATTGTTTGAAATGGTGCTTTGTGTGTGGTTTTGAAAGATGTTTTGAAAAGAGGCCATCGTTGTGGAAACCTTTATAATGATTCTTGTTTGAATGTATACAAATATGTTTTTGTCTTTTGAAAAGATTTGAATGTTTGAAAGTTTGATTTGAGAAATGCTTTGAAATTGTGTTGTGAGGTGTGTTTGAAAATAGCAAGGATGTTTTTGCAAGCTTTGATCAAGTGACTAAGAGTTATCTACCCTATTTTACTCAAAGATCTTTCCTAATGTTTTTAACCCTTTTGACAGTGTTGTTTCACCATTGCATTTGGTGAACAACCTTGTGTTAGGATGTTAAACGGGACAGGTGCGGGTCATCGTATAGACCATGATAGCAATTGTGTCAAGTATCTTTGGCAATTTTCTTGAGGGACTTGATCATTTTTGTTTAGGCAACCAAGATAGCGTCATCGAGGGACTATGATCTTTTGTTTTGTTTTTGTTTTGCCAATGTACCCAACATGCATACCATGGCCCATTTTTGAAGGCAACAAGTGGATTGTAACCCTAGGGGTGCAAGTGTGTATTGTGTTTAATTTTCATGCATTTTTGTCTTTGATTAGGTCAAACTATTTGTTGATTTTGATTTTGCATACAAACCCTAATTCTCTAATCATGGCATAATTGAAAGCGTAAAATGTGAGAATTTAAAATTCTAAGCTATTACAACATGATTATGGGGATGGGGGTACAATTTTGAATGGGGGGTATTTGACAAGAAATATAAACCATAATTTACTATTACATCCAAATTGAAATTAATTGCATGAATAATAAATGAATAATATTTAAATAAACAAAATAAATAAATATCAAATAATATGTATTATGCAAAAAAAAAAAGGTTTTTGTTTACCTATGTATGTAAAAGTATTTTTGATGTAAAAAGTATAAAGAAATAAATAAAAAAAAGATTAATTTCATTTGTTTTAAGGGTAAACCCTAATTTCTTTAAGAAAATAAATACTATATATTATTTATATACAAAAATTATATTAATATGTGTAAAAATGAATTATACTTAAAAAATGTATTTTTTAGTATAAATAATATTTAAAAATAAAAATGTAATATTTTTGTATTTTTATTCTAAGTATTTAATAAAATAAAAGTATATATGTATATATATGTATATTAAATATATTAAATATGTATAATATAAAATAAAATATATACAAAAATAAATTATATTTTTAATAATATTTTCAGTGTGAATAAAAATAAGAAATAAAAATAAAAGTATGATTTCCATATTATTTTTAAGTTTAAACAAATAATATAAAAGTATTAAAGATGTTTTCTATATTAGAAAAATTAAAATAAAATGCCAAATAAATGTAAAAAAATATGAAAATGTTTTTTGAGCATTTTTTATACTTGGAAATAAATAAACAAAATCAGAAAAGAAAACAAAAATGCAAAAATATAATTATTCAAGAAATTGGGCCAGGGGGTGCAAAAATGAAAAAGAGGGTGTCAAAAGCAAACAGGCCAAGCCCAGCCCAAATCTTCATCTTCAACCTCCAGCATTTTGAAAAAACGCGCTCCTGTTTTACAAACTTGGACATCCTGCATATGTGATCTTTTGCCAAAACTCACAACATCAAACTTGTAGAGAATTTCAAGACGATTCCAACCATATAAATAACTAGTCCTAACTCTCAAAGACCGGAGAGAATTTCTCTGGCCCTAAAATCTGACCTAGTTTTTTCAGCATGTTCATGGATGAAATTCTCCTAGCACACTTAATATAAATGAAAACTGAGCATATGTACAGCTTCATGGCAATGAACACTACATTTTTTATTCACAAACCTAAGGCTAAATGTTCCTAAATAGAGAGATAGAAAGTGAAGAAAAACCTGTTTCAGTTGGATTCGTGTAGGGAAATGCAGTGTTTCTCAACAAGTTTTGAGGTGTCTGGTAGCTTGCCTGAACTTCACTTGATCTTTTCCAATAGCTAGCTTGCCTTGAATGTCCCTGAATTAACCTATAGAACTCAACCTGCACAAGCTTGAAATGAAAATGGTGAACACTGTAAATGGAGTTACAGTTGGTAATGGAGGTTTGGGATAGCTTGAGTGAGTTGAATGGAAGGTGTTTGAAGCAAAATGGGGCAAAACGCACGAGCCAAATGAGCTGGGGGACTCAAGTTGCAGCACCTGCCCTGTTTTGCCAAAGAAGTGTGATTTCTGGCTATGGGGTATTTTGGGGCTCAAGCACTCGTGTTTCTGGCTCAAAGGGTTGTGTGAAAGATGTTTGAAATGTTTGTGTAAGTTGGTCTTGGCTGGTTTTTCAATTCTCAAGTGTTTGGCAAGTTTCTTGTTTTTGAAGCAAGAAATAGGAAGTTGTGATTACAGGCCTGTACAAGCCATCAAATATGCTGCATACAATCCTCTTTTTCCCTGCAATTTGTGGATTTGATTTGGCTTCTGAGATCTTGGCTCTATGCTTAAATATCATGGTTTGACATGAAGCACACTTTTGCAAAAATGAGAATTTGCCTTTTTCTACTTAAGGCCTAATCTTGTGTACAATATCCAAATGGCCAAAACAAAAGCTTAGACTGATGGATTTGCATTTAATTAAGGAGTGTGAAGTGTTTTAGAGGCCTGCAAACTAGTACAAGGCATGCTGGTTTGAAAATGCCACTTGAGTGAACATGAATTTGCCATGGATACAAAGTGAGTTTTTGCCAACTTCAAACATTCGATTCTCCCTAACCACAAATGTGTTTGAGGAGTTCTTTGACATTTTGGAAATCTTTCAACATGCTCTATAATCCATATTTGAAATGCAACTTTAGACTCCAAGTGGAACTATGTGAAAAATGGCCAAGAAGATAGGTCAAAATCCTGCCTAAACTAGGGCAAAATTTCTCTAAGTTAAAAGTTTTAGGTACCCTTGTTCCAAAACTCATAACTTGAGATCCAAGATTCTTTTGAGAAAACTTTGTGAATAAAAGTTGTAGACTTTATGGTGGAATACAACTTTCATGTTGGAGGTTTTGTTTGAATCCATTTTCATCATGGTGAAAATGTGGAACAAAGTTAGGAAAAATTAAGAAAATTTCATAACTTAGAAAAATTCTAAGTTATGAAATTTTTTCAATTTCAAACCCTAATTTGCAATTTTGGGTTTCTTGATGAAAAGGTTTCACAATTTGACATATCTTGATGAAAAATGACCCTTGACACTTGATTTTGACCAAAAAGTCAAAGTTTGACTTTTCAGTGTACAGTCAAATTTTGATCAGTTGACTGAAAAAATTGATCTGTCAATCCCATGCATTTGAGATCTTTTGAACTTGTTGAATAGGTCAAGATGATGTCATTGAGTCCTTTAGTCCTTGGTTGAGCTTGAATTTCCATTGGCTAGGTCAAAAGGTCAGAAATTGTCTTTGTACAGTCAAAACCCTAAAAATGACCATTTTGCCCTTTTGGTGATCTGATCAAATTTCTTGTGGAGTTGTGGTCCAAACTTGTTCAAATGGTTCATATGAGTTCATAATGTTGATGTGGGTCAAAATTCATGAGGTTTGACTGTGAATTGGCCACAGTTGACTTTTTCCCCAATACAGTTGATTTCTAGGTCAACTGTCCAATTGATTGGGCAAAAATTTGATTCAAGGCTTGAAACTTGGTATGGAAAAACTTATGAGTCCAACATGAATTATGAAAGTCACTTTGGGCATTGTAATTCAAAAAATATCTGTGCAAACTCAAACCCTAATTTAGGTCAACAGTGCAAAGAGGTGTCTTGAGCAGAGCAAACCCTAGCTTGATCTTGAGTTCCAAGAGCCTTATGATGAGAAATGTTGATAAAATGAGAGGGAAAATTTTGGGGTACAACATTGACTTTTTGTCTAATACAGTTAATTTTCAGTCATCTGAGCATTTGACTGACCAAACTTATGATGCAAGGCTTGAAATTTGTCATGAGCATTCTTGGAGACATATGGGGAACCATGAAATCCACTTATGGCCTTATAAACCCAATCTTCCTTGAGAAAATGGAAATCCTAGTTGTAGTTCCATTTCTTTGGAGGAGAATTTGTCTGATCAATTCTTGAGCAACCTTACGCATTTAAGAACCCTAGGAGAATATATTGGATGATGGGAGGGAAAATTTTAGGGTACAACAGCTTACCATGTTCAATATTTTTAAACCTGAAGAGTTAGATTGGCATGTTCGTCATTCGTGATCTAAATGTGGAAGAGGATTGAACACTTAAGTTCCCGGAAATTTGCACTTGCCAGTGCATGAAGTAACGCTATTGGTTGATAGTATTACTTGAATGGGGTTGAAGATGCGATTGAGAAAGATGATAGAATGTCGCCAAGGATTGGCTTAAAGATGCCATCCAAAGTGACTGTTGATAGGAGTATCCAAATGAGTCCATGCTTGATTTGATATGATGGAATGGATATTTCATAAGAAGAATGCTTTTCAGAACGAAGTCCCTGAAGGAGATGCTTTTCAAAATTCAATCTCTGATGGAAATCATTTGGTCATGTAGATATTCGCCCCGTCCTGTTTCGGGAAAATTAATCTGCAATTTGTTCTTCATTGGTAAACTTATCCTGTTTCAGGAATTCATACTGCCTAGTTACATAAATAGTTGTCTCGTCTTGTTTTGGGAATTAATCTTTGATCTATTTTTTGTTGGTAAACCCATCCTGTTTCGAGAATTCATATCACTTGGTCGTATAAATAGTTGCCCCATCTTGTTTCGGGAATTAATCTCTGACCTGTTTTTTGTTGGTAAACTTGTTTTGTTTCGGGAATTCATACCGCTTGGTCGTATAGATAGTTGCCCCGTCTTGTTTTGGGAATTAATCTTTGACCTGTTTTTTTGTTGGTAAACCCATCCTATTTCTGGAATTCATACCACTTGGTCCTATAGATAGTTGCCCCATCTTGTTTCGGGAATTAATCTCAGACCCGTTTGAAAACTACTATTGATATTCGTTTGTTTGCGGACTAATTTGGAAGAAACAAAGTTAGTTTTATGCAATGTCATGATGTATGTAATGCATTGCATAATGATTTATCAAAAATAAATTAGAGTGTCGTAGGCGTTTCTGTTATACCCCAAAATTTTCCCTCCCATTTATCTCAAGACATTCTCCTAGGGCCCTCAAATGCTCAAGGTCGCCCAAGAATTGATCAGACAAATCCTCCTCCTAAGCAATGAGTCCACAAATAGGGTCTCATCATTCACAAGGAAATTTGGGTTTCTAAGGCCTCAAATGGAATTCATGGCCTCTTATATATCCCCAAGAATGCTCATACCAAGTTTCATGCTTTGCATCACAAGTTTTCTTAGTCAATGGCTCAGATGACAGAAATCAACTGTATTGGATAAAAAGTCAACTATGGTCAACATACAGTCAAACTTCAAGATTTTTGGTCAACATCAAGGTTTTTAAGTCATATTCATCATTTGATCTGGGGTTGATCATGATTCATCCAGGAAAACTCTAAAATCATCAAAAGACAAAAGTTGCCAAATTAGGGTTTTTCTTAGGAGAAGTCAACTGAACTTTGGCCAAGCATAACTTTCACATGCTTCATCATATTTTTCTCAACCAAAGCTCATATTGAAGGTAATTCAATTATCTCAACTTTGTCTCTCTAAGCTCAAGTCCAAAAACTACTTCATTTGAGAGATATGGGCCAAAATATTATAGGTCATTCCAAAAGTTAACAAAAAGACACATTTTGTCAAGGCAACTCACATCAAGATAAATATTCAAATGAAAAAATGATCAACATAGAGATTGTGCGGGACATCTTGAGCTTTCCAAAAAGTCAAAGATCACCTTCATATGATAAAAATTGAGAGAGTTATGATTGGCACAAGTTGGGAAATTTTGAGAAAATGCTTGGAACCGAAATTGATCAAACTCGAATTTTTAGGCTAATGGGCTTGTGTTTCAAGATCCGAAACTGTATTAGGCCTCATAGTGAACCTCTGAACCTATTTATACACCCCTTTGATTTTTATTCCATTTATTTTTTATTTTATTTATTTAAATTCAAAATTAAATAGATAAAGTCAAGGATTTCCTTACAAGGTCCGAGCCCATAATGGTTTAACCTAATTCTTTTCTATATATTTCTCTTCATTCAGACATAACGTCACATGAAAACCCTTGCAGAGAAAACTATTCCAAAACTTCAAGAAAATAAGGCAACACAAAACACTTGTTTCCAGCCCTTTTCAATTGAAACCAAGAATTGCATTATCATTTTGAAGTTCCTAGGAATCCATCCCAATCCTCAAGCAGTCAAGATCGTGCCCAGAACAACATGTTCATCCTCACCGGTTTTGGTAGTTTTTTTTTAATTCAAGTCTTTGATTTATGCATTGTTAACTAATTTGATACGTTTACATGTGCTCATATACATCATTAGAGCAGGTTTGATACATAATATGTGAGCTATGGCGTAGTGGTAAACCATGCAGCGTGGAAGGCTAAGGGTGTGGGTTCAACACCCACCCCTGACATTTTGTGTGATTTTGCTTCTAATTTGTTCTTTTTTCCTATTTTCCCCTTAATACAGTGTGGAAGACTAAGGGTGTGGGTTCAACACCCACCTCTGACATTTTGTGTGATTTTTCTTCTAACTTGTTCTTTTTCCCTTAAACCTAAATTCACCTAACTATAAAACCACAAACCTTTTTTTTACAAACCTAAAATAATTTTTTTTTTGTAAACCCTAAAAATAATTAGGTTTTAGGTTTTTTATCATTAACCTTTTTTATTAATTTAATTAATCAATTATTTTGTTAATTAAAATGAATCAATTTTTAGGTTTTTCATCATTAATCTTTTTTATTACTTTAATTAGTCAATTATTTTGTTAATTAAAATTAATTAATTTTTAGGTTTTTCATCGTTAACATTTTTTATTAATTTAATTAATCAATTATTTTGTTAATTAAAATTAATTAATTTTTAGGTTTATTCATCATTAACCTTTTTTATTAATTTAACTAATCAATTATATTTGTTAATTTAAATTAATTAGTTTTTAGGATTATTCATCATTAACCTTTTTTATTAATTTAATTAATCAACTTTTTTTTAATTAAAATTAATTATTTTTTAGGTTTATTTTAATCATCATTAAAAAAACCTTTTCCATAAAAAATCATCAAAAACATTTCCATTTTTCTCTATTTTAATTTTATTTTATTTTCATAGATAAAGTGTACGGGGTTCGCAATTTGTAATAACTTAGATTTCTCGCTTTCCTTTTTCATTATTATGTAATTGTTTTCCGGGTTGTAATAACTTAGGGTTTTAGTTTTCTGTTTTCTATTATGTAACTGCCCCAAGGCCATGTAATAGTGTAGGAATTTTATTTTCTGCACTTGACTTTTTCTGCTATTATTTTACTATATTGTTGTTAGTAATTAAGGTGTATGGCAAGATAAAACCTGGCGACAGAAAACCCTAATCTCAAAGATAAAATAATTGAAAACAACACACCTTGCACACTCACACCTCTAGGGTAACCTCCCTTGATGCCTTTCAGAAAACAGTCATATCCCTCGAACGTGGGGACGCCTTAGCAAAGACCCTCGATCAAGTCATCATACAAAAATATCATAGTCCCTCGATGACCCTTTTGATGTTACCTTTCGATATATGATCTAGTCCCTCGAGTTACCTACAATAAAACGATGAAAGTCCCTTACAAAAGTTGCTAAAGCGTCCTTACGAGTTTCCTTCGATGATTGTACGATGATCCTCGCCATCCCTTCACATCCAACGACAGGGCTTCCTACTAACTAATGATACGGATAACAATATCTAGAGGAGGAGGAAAAATACAAGAACGACCCTGAGTGGGTAGACACTTTTAATCGCTTGCTCATAATCTTTCAAAACAAAACATTTCATAAACATTCTCAAAATATTTTCAAACAAACACTTTGTACGTATTTTCAAGGACAGATATGAGAATCATTATAAAGTTTCCTCACATTGGCATTTCAAAATATTTTTAAGTCACACACACAAAGCAATTTTTCAAAAAGTAAGCTAAGTGATTAAGAGCCCGTAGATAACTACGGATGAAAAGTGTGATAACACCTTCCCTTTTCATAACATATCCCCCGAACTCAAAATCAAAAAAGGTCTTTCTTGTTCTTTTCACTATTTCCTTATTGGATAAAAGAAAAGTCGGCGGCGACTCTTGCTATCTGCACATTTGCGATAAAACGCAAAAACAAGTCAGTTCTCCCACCGTATTACAGAACTGGTGACTCTGATGGGTAATACTAAAAAGAGGGGTTACCTTAGAGTTAGATTACTTTATCTGCTTTTTCTTGAATTGATTGCTTTATCCTTATTGGGTTACTCGGGTTTATTTTTCTTGCAAAGATCCTACACCCGGATCTGGGGGTACCCTTAGGTAAGTAGCTATATATCGTGTAAATTGTACGGCATAGACTGATATGGTTAAAGTGATGGATACATTAGTGCGACACATTGGTTGGTACTGATGTCCCTCAAGTCAGTTGGGGAGAATACTAGGTTGTCGCGTGGTGTCATAAGTACTAACTGACCTTTAGAATCTTAATTGACCCAACTTAGCCATCAGAAGGTAGTGAGATAGCCGACTTTGGTGAAGTATGAAGTTGGTTGATACTCGATGCTACGCTCATTGTGATTCGACTCTCGGGTTTTTTTGGTGGCAAGTCAGTTGTCGTGCTAAACAAAACCTGTGGGAAAAATAAGTGATATTGAGATCCCTAGAACCCGGTTACTATTTTAGGACAGGTTGAGCCAACTGAACTTCAAGAGGATACTTACCTATGAACCCCGTGCAAGCCTTAAACCTAAGGCTCTTGTGTACTTTGTTTGTGTTTGTTATCCGTTCAAACATGACATCATAACATTATGACATCATACCATATCATTTTCACTGATCATTTCAAGGATCTCAAGGGCCTGTGATGCAGGTTATCATGAACCAGATGTCTAGGAAGGGGCAAGGGGATTTATTTTCTTCTAACCAGATCCCGTCAAAGATCAAAGTACTTTCGCTTGAGTCAAAAGCTAGGACCCACTCGACATGGTGAGCTTGATTCTCATAGAAGGACGTCCAAAGACACAAAGTTCTTCAGTCAAAGCTGCAACCAAACTCAACTTTTAACATTTCCTTTTGTTTACCCTGTGAGATCCTTGAAAACATTGCATCCACATATCATGCATGTCATTACATAACAGGTATTTACCAAGACAGGTTTTCTCGTCTTCTTGCTGTTTATTTCATTAAAAGATGGCCCTCGAACAAACTGTGAAAGACCTTTAAGCTCAAATTTCCAATTCTAAGAGACGCTCCTGAACTTAGCCAAGGGGCAGCAAGAACTGATGGCGATGATTTCCAAGAAGAAAAAGACTAGGAAATCGATTGGTATCTTCAACATGGGAAGAAGATTCAAAGGTCTTGCCAAACAGGTTCAAGTTGTTGATATTCCAGCAGATGAAGATGATAATTAGGAAGAAGACGGTAGAAGTATGAAAACTGAGGGGGGAAGCAACCTTGATTCTAGTAAAATTCCTGATGAAGAAGACTATTCTGATGAGCAGCGTCCTCCCGCTAATGACAGATACAAACAGCTAGAAGATCGTCTGAATGCCATGGAAATCCAGAAAGTGCCTGGGCTGGATTTTGAGGAACTGGGTCTTATCTCGGGGGTTGTTATCCCTCACAAATTAAAGGTCCCTACTTTTTCCAATTATGATGGTGTTTCCTATCCTAAGCTGCATCTGAGGTCTTATGTCTGGAAGATCCAACCCCAGATTGTTGATAGAAAGTTATGGGTTCACTTCTTTCAAGAGATCTTATTAGAGACACAACTATAGTGGTTCTATCAGCTGGAAGGAACCAACATACGTACTTGGGAAGACCTAGTTGCTGCTTTTTACAAGAAGTGTCAATATAATGCTAACCTTGCACCAACTCGTGTGCAACTACAAATTATGAATATGGGCTCGAATGAAGGATTTAAAGAGTATGCCCAGAAATGGAGAGATCTAGCTGGGAGAGTGCAACCTCCTATGTCTGATAGGGAGCTGGTTGATATGTTCATGGAAACTTTTCCAGGGCCTTTCTTTAATCATCTGATTGGAAGCTCCTCATCTAGTTTTACTGAGATGATTCTAACTAGGGAACGAGTCGAAGGTGGAATTTGAAGTGGAAAGATTCAAGTGGCTGCATCTCCAAGTACTGTAAAGAAGACGTTCAACGGAAAGAAGGAGACAAATGTTGTTTATGTCCAGAAGGTTCGTGTTAGAAATGATTGCAACCAATCTGTGGGGGAAGTGCTAATTTCTAATCATGTGTTTGTACAACAACAGCAGCAAAACAATCAGTGTAGGTCAGACGCACCGAGAAGACAGTTTACAAATCATTACAACATATTTTGAAAGCATATCTGATAACGTTAAGGGATCCTCCTCAGAATACCAACACCTCCTCTCCTCGTTACAATCCCAATTTGAAATGTTCCTATCATTCCAATAGCCCCGAGCATGACATAAATAGTTGTTGGGCTTCGAAGAACAAAATTAAAGATCTGATTGACTTGAAAGACATTGAATTTTATCCTCCCGAGACTCCCAATGTGATTACTGCACCAATGCCTAAGCACGACAAGGGTGTAAATGATATTGATGTTGTTTCTGCTATAGAAGATGCTGACAGTGACTACGACCTAGACATCTGGATCTTTCTCACCATCAACAACGGGCTCAGCAACTGGAAAACTGAAGACCTTATCTCAATCTCCTTCAATCAGGAGTAAATTCCATTTTTTGTTTCTTTTTGCTTTCAATGTTTTGGACATGTAATCTTTAAACAATAACTTTAAGCCTTGTGTCTTACCCGGGGCACAACGGTCCATTTGTTAAGGGTTGAAATTTCATAAGCATGTTTATATTATAAAGCATTAGATGTTTTGAATTCAAATTTTGCACTCTTTGTCTTTATTTTATTTTATCATTTTTATAAAAAATAGCTATGTGTTCTTACACACACCCATACAATAAATTGAAGATCCACATTGTGATCGGTGGATCTGGAACTGACTGTTTAATGCTGGTTCGCGAAATGTCGCGGAAGCAAGAGTCGCCACCGTCTTTTATTTTCTCCAAATGGAAAGGACAAAAGCACAGAAAAATTCCTTTAAAGAGATTGCTCTCGGTTCGGGAGGTAGGTTATAGAAAGGGAAGGTGTTAGCACCCTTTCTATCCATGGTTATCCATGGGCTCTTAGATACTTGCTCAATGTGTTTTCAAAATTGTTTGTTTGCTTTTCAATGTGGGTTTAAAAAGTTTCTTTGAAAAATTTCAGTTCGACTCGTACGTCAGAGTGTTTGAAAAATTTGCTTTGAAAGCTTTTGAAAAGTGTTGGTGTGAAAAGTATTTTTTGATTTGTTTTGAAATTAGAGCAAGTATCTAGAGTCGTCTACCTACCCTAAGGAATTCGTCTGTGTAAATGTCCTTTAAAGTAGTGCCATCCCACCATTGAGAGGTAGGTAGCACCACCGTTGGAGGTGTTCGGGTCAATTCGAGTTTGTAGGGACATGGTGATCACCGGAGCAATGGGAAGACACCTTAGAAGCTACCCTCATGCCAGGTTCCCGGATCATGAGGACTTACTAAGACGTCCTCTACTCGACGATCACCTTTCGAAAGGCAACAGTGAGGCGTACCCTAGGGGTGGTGTGTGCGATTCGTGTGTCGTTTTCAGATATTTGTCTTGTCATGTTTATTTGTGTTCTACGCTTGATTTTAATTAAGACATTCATTCTTGCATGCTTTTTAACAGTTATAAAGTTTGCGGGAAAATAAATCTAAGGCTATTACAAAGGCGCGGGTCCACATCGCCAAAATTAAACCGGACCCGATTTGACAGAAAAATAAAGAAAAAAGAAATAAAAGTGCGAGAAGTTAAATTGTTACAAGGCTTTGGGACATGTACATAATTATTTAAACGATATAAAATAAATACGCGACATTAAATAAGTTACGAACATGGGCGTTGGACCCTTTTGCAAAAATTAAAGTTAATGAAGAATTGAAATCAAAATTAAATGTTTTTGGTATTTTATGTTTTTTAAGATTTAAAAGGAGAAATTAATTAAAATTGACTAACCCTAATTCTAATGTTTTTTTAAGTTTATTAAGAAAATATTAGAATATAACCTAAGTTAAACCTAATCATTTTTATGTACAATTTAATCATAAAAATAAATAAATAAATAATATTAGGATAAAAAAGGAAATTAAAAAGGAATAAAAAGTTATTAAACCTAATTCTATATTTTTGGATTTTTAGTGATAAAAAGAATTAAAATTAAAACCTATTTAATACTAAATATTTACATGCAATTTATTTATAAAAATAATAATAAATAAAATAAAATAAATATTATATTTTTTATCCTTTCTGAGTTTTTATGTATTTTTTGTATTTTGTGAAAATAATAATCAATTTAAACAAATAAAAAATAACAATTAAAAATGAAATAAGAAAAATAAAGAAAGCAAACCAGGGGGGTTTTCTGTCCCAACATGGAGGTATGGACTCAGCAATCTGGCCCATTTGCCTTTGAAATTTATTGACTTTTCCCAGCATTTTATGGCACATTGACCATGGTTTAGGATGTTCATCAATTATACACCTTTGGATCGTTTCTGATGGCCACGCGTGCACTGGAATTATGATGGCATATGGTGGTCTCGATTTTAGGCGTTGTATGAGATTCGTTAGGGAAAAATAATATTGAAGATTGTACAGACCTGGGATTCGAACCCAGGTCTTGAAAGTCACCACGCTCAACACCTGCCAACTGAGCCACTTCAAACGTTTTAACATATAAACAACAATAATTAATAAAAAAGAAAAGAAAAACATTAGTGGATCCGCGCGCCACTTTTCAAACGGACCAACCATTCCTCGCCATGACTCCGTCTTCTTCATGTGTTTTTTCTTTTTCTGAAAACAAAAGCATATGGCAACGGTTTGGCAAACGTTGCCTAAGACCATCTACCAAAAAATAGCGAATAGACCCTCGACGCTCATAAATTGAGCGCGAGGGTTGGAATCTCTTCGTCTGGACGTGCTAAGTGCAATGGCAATAGTCTTGAGCTCCAATTTGGCTTCGTCTCAAAAACCCCAAATTGGCAAACCTGTAAACCCTAGGATTCAAGCATGGTATCATCGCGCATACAGCACAAAAACTTAATTAAACTTGATGGTTAGTTTTAAAACTTAACAAGAAACATGAATATACAACTAAAATGCAATGAGGATGCCTAGAAATCAAAATACGATCATGGATTTTCCTTGATACAGTTTGAATCCGTTTTACCAATTCTTTGCGTTTGAGTTGATGTTAGGGACTGGAATACGTTCAGGGATTGCCAAGGAAGCCAATGGAATAATTCTTATGGCTTGAATCGACCTAGAACCTGCTTTTCAGTTTTGACTTTTTCCAACAATTTTCCAAGTTTTTGCTTAGTTCTTCTGCGCAGCTTAAGGTGTTTTTCAATTAGGTTTATGTTCTAGGTTATGTACTGAGGCAATTAGGTCAACAAAATTCATAGAAATCTCTTGCAATTATGGATTGAATATTTGATTTTCTTCCATTATGTTTTCAATCTATTTCTATGCAATTTGATACCAAATCTTGCCAAAACTTTCCCTAATTGATCATGCACGATTTTGAGTGTTCAATGAGAATAATTTCTGCACAAAAGATTTTATTTCATTAGTTTTGTATTTTTCATGCATTTTATTTAATTAAATGAATTATAAATGATAAAAAATCCAAATAAATAAATAAAAATGGAGAAAAACTTCCCTTTGGGCCTAATGGTCGTGCCTATGCCATGGATGATGATTTGTGGAAGAAAAATGGGCCCATTAGCAATTTTGAATCATTTGAATCAATGTTGACTTTTCAAAATTTCCAAAAATTTCCCAACTTCCACAAGGCATAACTTGCTCAATTTTTAAGCTTTTCACATGTTCTTGGACATTTTGGAAAGGTCATTGAGTCCTCTAACCAATGTCTTTGGACCCATGTCATTTTGATTTACCAATCTCAAGTTATGGCCTTTGACTTAAAGTCCCTTTTTGTTGACTTTTGAAAATGACCTATAATGTTGAAATTGATAACTTTTTGTGAGAGCATTTCTTGGACTTGAAGTATGAAGATGAGTTGTAGGAAATGTCTTTCTCTTCAAAATGAGCTTTGGATGGAATTTTTCTGATAATCCATGTGAAAGTTATGCCCTGGTCAATTTCAGTTGACTTTTTCAACTGTCCAAATATAGTAACTTTTGCATCTTTGATGATTTCTGAGCCAAATTTTGAGAATCATGATCAAGCATTGATCAAATGATGTTTGTGGCTTCAAAATGATATGTTGACCAAAAATTTGAACTTTTGACTGCCAAATGACCATTTTGCCCCTACAGTTGACTGTAGTGCAATTTAGGGTTTTGACTGTGCAATTTTGAGCTGAATGCCTTGAAACTTGACATGAGGATGCTTGACCACATTTGTAAGCATATGAGACTTGATTGGGCCTTTGAAAACTTTATCTTCCTGATCAGAACACAAACCCTAGTTTTGACTGTATAGGAGATAGTTGCACTGCACAACCCTTGGGGAATTTTGTGACTTGGCTTGGCAATTTCTTGAAGAATATGGGAGGGCAAATTTTGGGGTACAACACACATCCACTCTGGATCCCGTTGATAATGATTATTCTATTGCAAATTATGACTTTGAAAATCCGATCTACCAAGACGAGGACGAAGGTGAGGAAGATTGTGAAATACCTGGAGAGCTTTCCATACTGTTAGTGCAAGAGGAAAAGTCTATACAATCGCATGAAGAGTTGGTCGAGGTTGTAAACTAGGGTACTGAAGCATACAGGAAAGAAGTCAAGATAGGTACCAACCTAGAAGATGGTATCAAGAAAAGGTTATTACAAATGTTGCATGAATAAGTTGAGACCTTTGCTTGGTCATATGAGGACATGCCAGAGCTTGATATTGATATTATGTTTCACGGTCTACCGATGAAAGAGGGTTATTCTCCAATAAATTAGAAAGTTTGTCGCATGCGTCCCGAGATGTCGGAGAAGATCAAGGCTGAAGTTATGAAGCAATTAAACGCATGTTTCTTAGAAGTCACATCATATCCTCAGTGGGTTTCAAATGTGGTTCCGGTACCAAAGAAGGATAGCAAAGTGCGTATGTATGTAAACTACAGGGATTTGAACAGGGCAAGCGCTAAAGATGAATTCCCACTTCCACATATTGATGTTCTGGTTGACGACACTACTCAACACAAGGTATTATCCTTCATGGAAGGTTTCTCGGGTTATAATCAGATCAAAATGGCACCTGAAGACATGGAGAAAACAACCTTCAACACACAATGGGGCACTTTTTGTTACAATGTTATGCCTTTTGGGTTGAAGAACGTCGACACCACATATCAGCGTGCCATGGTAGCTTTTTCCCATGACATGATCCATAACGAGATAGAGGTCTACATAGACTACATGATAGCCATATCCCAGACTGAAGAGGAACATCTTGACCATCTACACAAGTTGTTTGAGAGGTTGAAGAAGTACAAGCTGAGGTTGAATCCGAACAAGTGCACCTTTGGCGTGAGATCCAATAAGCTCCTGGTTTTCATTGTCAGTGGTAGAGGTATTGAAGTTGATCCTGCCAAGGTCAAATCCATTCAAGAAATGACCTCTCCCCGCACCGAGAAGGAAGTCAGAGGTTTCTTAGGATGATTGAATTACATTGCCTGATTTATTTCTCATTTAACTGCTACTTGTGAGCCGATCTTCAAGTTGCTGAAGAAAGATCGGGTAGTAAAGTGGAATGACGATTTCCAGATAGCCTTTGACAAGATTAAGGAGTATCACAAAGAACGTCGAATATTTATGCCACCAGTTGAAGGAATACCTTTGGTTATGTACTTAACAGTGTTAGAGAACTTAATGGGGTGTGTACTGGACCAACATGACGAGTCTAGTCGAAAAGAGCATGCAATATACTACCTTAGAAAAAAGTTTACCAACTGTGAAAAAGATACTCACTGCTTGAGAAAACTTGTTACGCTTTGGCATGGGCTGATCGCTGACTAAAACAGTATATACTGACTCATACTACCTTGTTGATCTCTAAGATGGATCCAATCAAATACATATTCGAGAAGCCCGCTCTCTCCAGAAGAATAGCCTGATGGAAACTGGTCTTAACAGAATATGACATTCAGTACACCACTCAGAAGGCAATCAAAGGAAGTGTACTGGCAGATCATTTAGCTCATCAAGCGGTAGACGACTATCAGTCTATAAATTTTGAGTTCTCGGATGAGAATATCATGCAAATTACAGATTGTGAAGAACTTGGACTGTATGAAGGACCTGATACAGGATCCTGATGGATTATGGTTTTCGATGGAGCTTCAAACGCGCTTGGTAATGGAATTGGTGTTGTGATCATCTCCCCCAAGGGTTGCCATACGCCTTTCACCGCCAGACTTTGCTTTGACTGCACCAATAGCATGGCCAAATACAAAGCGTTCATCATGGGTATCAAAGCCGCTATTGATATGAGAATCAAGTTTTTGAACTTATATGGGGACTCAACCCTAGTAATCAATCAAGTTAAGGGAGAATGGGACATAAAGCATCTGAATCACATTCCTTACCGAGAGCATGTGTTGTCTTTAATTCCATACTTCGAGGAAATCACTTTTGAACATATTCCATAAGAAGAGAATCAGTTGACAGATGCATTGGCAACCACGTCGTCTATGTTCAAAGTCAGATGGGACAACGAGGCTCCCTAAATTACTATTCAAAAACTAGATGAACCGGCACACTACTATGAAATTGAAACTGACGGAGTAGAAGATAAGCCTTGGTTTCATGAAGTGAAGAGATACCTCGAGGCTGAAGAGTACCCTGAAGAAGCATCTATCAATGTCAAGAAATTCCTATGGAGGTTCTCTACTAAGTTCTTCCTGAGCAATGGAATTTTATACAAGCGCAACCATGATTCAACTCTGCTTTGTTGTGTAGACAAGAAGTAAGCGGAGAAGATTATAGAAGATATGCACGAGGGAGTCTTTGGTACTCAGTCCAACAGGCACACGATGGCTAAGAAGATTCTGAGAATGGATTACTATTGGTCGACTATGGAAACTGATTTCCATCATCACTCTAGACCTTGTCACAAATGCCAAATCTATGCTGACAAAGTACACGTACCTCTGGTTCCTCTTAATGTCTTGACTACTCCTTGGACATTTGCAATATGGGGCATTGATATGATTGGAAAATTAATCCTATTGCCTCTAACGGACATCGTTTCATCCTCGTCGCTATCGATTATTTCACAAAGTGGGTTCAAGAGGCCTTATTTGCCTCCATCACCAAGAATGTTATTGCTCGGTTCATTAACCATAACCTTACCTATTGGTACAACATCCCCGAAAGGATTATCACGGACAATGGTACTAATATTAACAATACTATGATCACATAACTCTGCATGCAGTTCAAGATCAAGCACCACGACTCTTCTCCATATCGACCGATGATGAATGGCGCAATGGAACCTTCCAATAAGAACATTATGAAGATTATACAGAAGGTGACGGTGACATATAAAGATTAGTGTGAGATGTTACCATTTGCTCTTCATGGCTATCGCACTTCGGTACGGACATCAATTGGGGCAACCCCATTCTCTCTAGTCTACCGTATGGAAGCGGTCCTACTTGTAGAAGTCTAGATTCCTTCTCTAAGGATTATGAAAGATGCATATTAAGACGAAGATGAATGGGTTCAGACTAGGCTAGACCAGATAACTTTGATTGATGAGAAAAGATTGGCGGATTTTTGTCATGGTCAGATGTACCAGAAGTGCATGATCAAAGCCTTCAACAAAAAGGTTAAGCATCGAGTATATTAGGATGGTGACTTGGTAATAAAGTGCATCATCCTACCGCAAGGTGATCCCAGGGGCAAATGGACTCCCACCTACGAAGGGCCTTTTGTAGTCAAGAAGATATTTTCTGGCAGTGCTATGATACTTACCACTAGGTTGACTGGCCTAGGAAAAAATAAGGGCATCCCGGAAAACCAAAAGGGTTTGGGAAAAATCAGGGATATATATAAAGATTGTACATCCGACAAGTTGAAAACCTGAAAAGGAGGCTTGGGCAAAAAAGGGTATCCGGGTGGACTGAAAACCAGAAAGGGTGGTCCAGGAAAAAGTTAAGGATTAAAGCGTACCACTATGTCCCATTGAATCATCTACTTCAGCAAGCTTTATTGCCAACGTTAATTTCAAACGGTATAGATCAATCGAGTCAACTTCTTTTGGCAATAAGGGATGAGATTCTTGAAGACATAGAGGCAATAGCAGAGTTGAAACTCAATGGGATCATTTACACATAGCTATATGTTTTGCTTTACTTTTTCATTTTTACGATGATTTCCTCTTACTAGGATTTCTGTCTCTTTGTACAAAATCGCTTGTTTATAGGAAAATTATCAATACAAGTCAATTTCAAAATTCAACTTTATTTTACTTTCTCTGTTTTGTTTGCAAAAACGTCCAATGACTAAATTGAATGAACATATGCATATGAATATGATTACTGTTAACAATTATATGCATAAAAACAGGAATAAGAATTTACTCAAGACTCTATGAATTGGGATAACGCTCAGGTCGTCCACAAGTCCCCACACGAAAATCCCCGCAGAATAACTTCTATGGGATTATCCCCACAGAGTTACCTTCACAACCTCATCCCCGATGGAGATACACTCCCCCTGCAAGTCTAATATGTTTCCAGCCAAGAATTAGGGCATCTTCCAGCTATTAATATAACCATACTCCCCAGCAAATTCCCCTTGCAGATAAAGGAGTCTAATCATTTCTCCAGTATATAGTGGAAATTTCCTCCACACAGCCTATGGAATTTAAATTCCCATCAGAAATGATTCCCTTAGTACCGTTCACATGAATTCAATTCCCCAGCTGATTTATTTCTCTAACACTGCAAAATCCCCAAGCAAAAGTCAAACATCCCAGCGGAGTATCCTCAAAACAGAAAGCAGGAATCCCTAGCAGAGACATTCTAAACAAGATTAAAGATTCATATTCTTCATTCCTAACAACGGTCAGGGATTTATTTTCCCCAACAAAGATGTTATACAAAGATACTGATACACTTCAATGACATCTTGCATCCATACATCATTTACAAGTATCATAGCATATGCATACGAAACACATATAGCACACTCTCATTTACTTTGAGAACATCCTTATGCAATACATTACATACATCATGACATTGCACAAAACTAACTTTGTTTCTTTCAGGTTAGTTCACAAACAGAAAAATATCATCAATAATTCTCAAATAGGTCAGGGATTAATTCCAGAAACAAGACGGGGAAACTATCCATACAACCAGGCGGTATGAATTCTCGAAACAGCACATGTTTACCAACAAAAGGCAGGTCAAAGATTAAATTCCCGAAATAGGATGGGGAAACTATCATCAACAATTTTGAATGCGTATTCATCATTTAATCAAGGGTTGATCATGATTTATCAAGAAAACTCAAGATTCATCAAAAGTCAAAAGTTACTAAGTTAGGGTTTTCTTTATGAGAAGTCAACTGAACTTTTACCAAGCATAACTTTCACATGCTTCATCATAAATTCCTCAACCAAAGCCTATCTTGAGGGAAATTCAATTCTCTACAACTTTTCCTCTCTAAGATCAAGGCCAAAAATGCTTCATTTGAGAGATATGGGCCAAAACATTACAAGTCATTTTAAAAGTCAACAAAAAGACGTTCTTTGTCAAAGCAATTTGGGCAAAGCAAGTTAAAGACTTCAAATGAAAAATTGACCAACATAAAGTTTGTAGGGGATATCTTGATCTTTCCAAACAGTCCAAGACACCATCATATGACAAAAATTGAGAGAGTTATGATTGGTGCAAGTTGGGCAATTTTGAGAAAATGCATGAAGTTCAAATTGAGCAAATTGGATTTTTAGGCTAATGGGCCAATCTTTTAAGGTCCAAATGTGTTTCTGACCTCATAATAGACCTTTTAATCCATTCATTTATTTTTGTGGTTTTTATTTCTTTTTATTTTGATTTTATTTAGTTATAAGAAAAATAAATCAAATAAAATAACAATTAAATGATACAAGGTGTGTGGATCTATTTTTGAATCAAATCATGAACCCAAAAAGTTGGTGACAAACTAACAAAAATGTGCAAAGATGATTGGTACATGATTGGCCTAAAAAGAAAGATTTCATGCAAAGATTCCAATCAAATATTTGGTCATAAAATACAAAGATTTGATTCATGTTTGTTGACCTAATCACTCTCCTATAAATACATAACACCTTCAGACCATCAAACACACGAAAATTTGCCTCAAGAACAAGCCCTAAAAAATCTCAAAATTGTCAAAACTAGGGCAACTTGAAACCCTTATCATCAGCCTCTTTCAATCTGTTTCAAGTATTCCATCAGCTTCCTGAAGTTCCCAGGAGTCCATCCCAATCATCCTTGAAGTAATTCAACGTCCAAAGAAGCGACACCAAGTTGCACCGGTTGGGTAATTTTTGTGAATCTCAAGCTTTTAATCTATGCATATTTAATAAACTTGATGCATGTATACATGTTCATGATCATGTTTAAGACTGTTTTGATCCATTATTTGAAAGCTTTAACGCAGGGACAAGGATCTATCATTGCTAGGGAAATTTGAGATATTTTCTTTGAGTCTCACTATACAAGTGTTTTCAGGCAAAACTAAGGCCACCATTGGATTCGTAAGGGTCAAATTATGGGGATAATGTCTCTTTTATGATCTAAATCTTGCCATTTTTGCAGGTTGGAATTTGGACTCACCAGAGAAGATGACTGGAGCTAGGGTTTCGGCGCCTCTCTAGTACACGTTTTATTATTTAATTAATTGTTTCTATTCTATGACACAAAGGAAGCACAATGCAGTTGGTTGGAGATAGAGGCATGCAACATGAGGGGCATGGGTTCAATCCCCGCGTCTTGCAATTATTTTTTGTTATTTTTCCAACATAACGCGCATGTTTATTATATATTGATCAATTGCTATTCTCAAATACAAACATGTGTTTGGTCTAGTGGCAAGCAATGCAGTCTTGGAAGTCAGGGGGTGTGGGTTCAACACCCACCCCATTCAAATTCTTTTTACCCTATTTTTTCAAACCTAATTTTCTTTCTTTTTCTCAATTAATCATCTTTTTAACTAATCATTAACTAACCTAATATCTTTTAAAACTATAGCAAAATAGGATTAGGGTTTCTAGTTAATAATAATTTTTGACATATTTTACTTATTAATCAATTAATTAATTAACTTTTTTTCTTAATATTAAAATCAATTAGAATTTAGGTTTAATTACTATTATCATTTAAATTATTTTCTACAAAGAAATATCAAACATTAACACCTAGAACTTTTGGTCTTTAACATTTTTAGAATTTTTCTTATTTATCTTTTACTATTTAATTTTCTTAGAAAAATGTATAGAGCGCATTATCGATGTAATAGCGTAGATTTGCATTCCCACACTTTTTCCTATTATGTATCTGCTCAGAGGATGTAATAGCGTATGTTTACTTTCCTACAAATTTTTATACTTATGTATCTTCCCCAAAGCCATGTAATAGATTAGGTATTTACATTCCGCACTTTAATTTTCTGCACATATTTAACTGCTAGGAACTAGGGTGTGTATGGCAAGATTAAAAGTGAATCTAGAAAACCCTAATGTTCAAGACAATAGAATTGAATTAACACACTCTTCACACTTGCACCTTTAGGGTAACTTGTCTTGTCTCCTTACGAATATTGGTCATGTCCCTCGAAAGTGGGGATACTTTAGAAAAAGACCCTCGATTAAATCATCATGTCCCTTTCAAATAAAGATCATAATCCCTTGATGACCCCTCCAAGTTGCCTACAAAATGATCTACTCCCTACGAGAAAAATGATGATTGTCCCTTTGATACAATTGCTAAAGTATCCTTACATGTTGCCTTTAATGACCATACGACAAAACTACGCTTGTCCCTTCACATCCAATAGATGGGGCTACCTACCAAATAATGGTATGGATAGAACTATCTCTAAAGGAGAAGGAAAAATAACAAGAAATACTTTAGTGGATAAGAACTCCTAATTGCTTGCTCACAACCTTTTTCACGAACAAAACATATTCACGTCACTTTAAAACAAATATTTTCAACAAAAAAAAACACTTTGTATATATTCTTGAGGACTGACACAAGAATCATTACAAAAGTTAGCCTTACATTGGCGATTTCAAATATTTTTAAATCACACACACACAAATCAAGTTTTCAAAGTGAACTAAGCAATTAAGAGCCCGTAGATAACTACTGATGAAAAGGGTGCTAACACCTTCCATTTTCATAACTTACCCCACGAACTCAAAATATATCAAAGGTCTTTCATGTTCTTTTCACCTTTCCTAAATATTGGATAAAAGAAAATTCGGTGGCGACTTTTGTTATCCATACATTTGGATAAAACTAAAAAGTCAGTTCTCCCACCGTATTACAATCATCATCTATGCCTATTCTTCACACTCATGGGAACGTTGTACAATGTATCCTTATAATCTTTCGGGAAAATTCTGGGGGGGTCTTGCAATATTTAATAAACTTTCGATTAGAACGTGTGAGACCTGCGTATTCTTACACTATTCAATCAAAAAGTATTTAAATAGAGGAAGTTGTCATACTCCAAATCTGCCCTATCAATTAAACAATCATATTATTGCTGTGGTTCTAATTTGTGATCATATTATTTAAGTTTTTGTCTATTTTTGAATGTTATTTTATGGGGGGTTTGAATTCATGAAAGGATGGTGTGTTTCTTCAAAATGGACCATCAAAGTCTGATGGCCCATTAAGCTTTTGCCTCGTTTATAAACTAAGAGTATGCGTTTTTATGTTGGCCCAATAATTTGTGTGGTCCATTTCAATACACATGGGAGGTGTAATCAGTTGGGCCACATGAAGACATCGCGATATTTTTTTAATAGGCCCGTTAAGGCTTCATTATTTTTTTAGAGAGGTTGTGTTTCATAAAAGGGGATAAATTAGAAAGGGCCCATGTATTTGTTTTATTATTCCATTTCAGAATTTGGAAAAGTGGGTGTTGGTTACAAATCGATAAGGCCCATTTAGGTTTTTTGAACAAAGTTAAAAGAGTGTATAAAGTATTCTCTTTTTTTTAAGGCCCAGTTAGGAAGGCCCGTTAAGTTTTATTGATTGGTGTTGAGATTTGTTTGGACTACATTATTAAAATTGTTTTTATAGTTTATTTTTGTAAAGTTAAGAAAAAAACTTTTAACTAAAAAGGCCAGGATAACAGCTTGATCGCATGGCCCAATTCCAAGGGCCCAAAATTATTATAAAAAAACACATGGTCCAAAGGTTGACATGATGATGTCGAGTAACACGCACTGTTGGAATCAAAAGAGGAATAATGCTCGCCTTAATAAAAATAATTATTATACGGATTGAAGATGAATATTATGTTTTACAGAAATTGGAAAGATAAAAATTTACAAAAAAATATTACAATGAGGTTGGGAAGAAGAAGAATTGACAAAAATTTTACAAAGCAAAGAGAGAGCCTCCATCCCATCGTCGTGTACCCATCGTTGCCATCTAGGGTTTCAATATCTGAAACCCTAAACTCTCAATCCTCCGCCGCTACCTTCCTCATCCTCACCATCCATCGTCACCTATAAATAGAAGGAGGAGGGGTTAGCAATAAGAGATCGGAATAGAGAAGTAGAAAAAACGCAACGAGGTAGCTATCACTTAGCTTTTCTTTCTTGATTTCTTTGTAATAGATGTTGTTATATTTATTAGGGGTGTTGTGGGTCAGATTGGGAGAGGGACGAACAAAGCGCCACCGCGATCTGGGGACAGAAGGGTTAGGGTTCCATTTTGTTTGAGACGAGATAGAGAATATAGAGCGCTCATAGATAGAGAGAGAAGAGGATACCAATGAATGAACAAAATATTTTGTAAAAAATGAAAATATTATATGCCTTCTATTCCATTACGCGTCTGTCGACTGTAGTAACCATACGAAATCATTTATAATCGCATGATCTTAATCTAACGTCCCAAAACATGCATGCCCATGATAACTCCCTGTACATGACTACACGGAGTCCAAACAGGCTCTCAATTCTCTTTGGGCCTAGCCTGTGCTATCCGCACCCCCTTCAATTGTATTTTACTAAGACCGTGTTTTTCAAACCTCCTAGGCATAATGGGCCCAGTCCAAAATCTGGACTTGGGCCCTAACTTGTAACACCCCCAACGCTTTTGGGCCTGAATTCAATATCTGAATTCAGGCCCATGTTGTTAGCACCCTCATTTTTTCCACCTTAACTATAAATACACCCCCATATGTTTTATTTAATTTTCTTTATTGTTTTATTTTATAATTTTTATATTATATATTTCCTATTTTATAATTAAAATATTATATTATTTGTTTTATAAATCAAATAATTTTTTGTTCTAAACTTATTCAAAATAATATATATTTATTTATTTATTGCATTAAAATATTTTTAATCATGCATTTAAATAAGATACTTTCTACAATTAATATACTAAACAATATTTCAACCAACAACAAAATTATCTTTCATAAATCAAATTAATAAAACAATTAATTTTCAAAAAGGGTTACGAGTATATTTGAATCGACTGCGCACTTCATCTATTATCTCCGCTATTCATACACCTAGATTGAGTATGCGGGAAATTCAAATATAATTATTAACCCATATAAAACAAGAATCAACTGTGAACTACGAATTGGGACTCTGATTCCTCATAAGAGGATACATAGGCATACGATTAAAATCATGGTGAGGTCACCTAATAAAAAACTAAAACCCTATTTCCTAAAAAATCGCGCTTCTAACCCTAGTATCCTTGTGAACAAGGTAGATGAAGGGTGCCTAACACCTTCCCTTCGTTTAGAACTGAGTCAAAAAAACTAGAATCTCTAACTTTTGTAGGGTTAACCTTTATATTCTATTCCTTATGATAAAAATTAAGGGTGGTGACTCTCAAATTTAAAACCAGTTACAACATAAACATTCAGATAACTACTCGTGCATTGCTTGTAGGTGAGGCGATAACCTCGACCCATCATTTGTGGATGATGGAAATGGAACCATGAATTCAATTCCCCAGATGTCAAAGACCTCTACTTCTTAAATATTTCTAAGGGGTATCTCATCGCGTCTCGAAATGTTTCTAGTATGCTGGCATTGATCACATTTGATTATGAAATCATGAAAATTGGCAAAGGGTATGCCAATATAGGCCTACTTGAAGTATCTTTGCGCAAGTTTTTGATGTGCTAGCATGTCCCCCATAAGTTTTGGAGTGGAAATGAGTTATAATACTTTTAACCTCCTCTTCAGGTACATAACAACCAAAAAGGACATTTGTTCCTCTCTTGAAAAGGAGGGGTTCGTCCCAGTAGAACTATTTAACATCATGGAAGAATGTTTTTATTTTGTTGACATGTCAGATTAGGATTAGGGAATTTGCTGCTAGATAATTAACAAAGTATGTGTACCAAGGTGTATTAGTTATAAGCATAACAACTTTAATATTTATGTGTAACTCGTCGGAGTCATCATTGTGATCTATCCTATTTCTGACTGATGCTATTAATCTATCATAAGTGAAGTCATCGTTGATAGGAATGAGGTATGGTTTCAGATATTCTTCCTTGACAGATGGTTAGCTACCGCATGTTCTCTCCATTTTTTATCACGGATTTCTTGATTAAATTCTTGTAATAAAAGAATCCAGCGAAGTATCCTAGGCTTTATATCCTTTTTCCTCAGTAAGTATCAGCAGTGTGCTCAGTGTATACAATGATCTTGGTTCCAACTAAATAAGAGTGAAATTTTTCTATTGTAAATACTAAGGCTAGGAGTTCCTATTTCGTAGTGGCATAGTTTAGTTGAGCGGCATCCAAGGTTCTGCTTGCATAATATATCACATGCATTCTCTTATCTGTTTGTTGTCCTAAAACAACACCGACGGTGAAATCACTTGCATCGCACATAATCTCAAACAGTTTATTCCAATCTGGTGGTTGCATGATAGGTGCGGATATTAGTGTCTGTTTCAATATTTTGAATGCTTCTAAACATATTTTGTCAAAAAGGGATTCAGCGTCCTTCATTAGGAGACCACTTAAGGGTTTGGTGATTTTAGAGAAGTCCTTGATAAATTGTCGGTAGAAACTAGCATGTCCAAGAAAACTTCATACTTCCCTAACTGTTTTGGGTGGTTGGAGGTTCTCTATTATCTCAATTTATCTTTATCCACCTCGATTCCTCTTTCTGATACTATGTGTCCTAAGACTATGCCTTTTGTCACCATAAAATGACATTCTCCCCATTTAGAACGAGATTGACTTGTACGCATCTTTCCAGAATCCTTTCTAGGTTACCAAGGCAATTCTTGAAATTGGATCTTCTATTATGTCGTCAAGAAAATCAATGAATATAGCTATCATACATCATTGGAAAGTCGCAGGGGCATTGCATAGCACGAATGGCATCCGTCGGTAGGCAAAAGTTCCATAAGGGCATGTGAAAGTAGTATTCTCCTGATCATCTGGATGAATAGGAATTTGAAAAAATTCTGAATATCCATCTAAATAGCAGAAGTGGGAGTGTCAGGTTAAACATTTTTGTCATACCCCAAATGTGTCATACTCTTTCATTTTTGTGGTATGGCTTATGCATTTTGCACTTCTCATTTCATCTGCATACCTTCCATTAGGTCATTTAACAACACCATGCATTCATTAACAACAAGGCTTAGCATGGGATCATGGATTTCGAGGAATTAGGGTTTCCTTGTGATTTTAGGCTTTCATCTTCACTCAAGCTTGAATCAACTGATTCTTTCATCAATCAGGGTATTTTTGAAGCTAGGGTTTTAATTCATGGACTTCTTTATCATTAAGCTACATGGCTATTCTCCTTTTCCCAACATCAATTTGCAAGGCTTCTTTCATCAAAGGTTAAAGAATTAGGGTTTCTGATCCCTTAAGTCTAGACATGGTATTGTTTCCATTGAGAATCCTATAGATTAGGGTTTTTTATGGCTATCTTTAGCATCTTTCTCTCTAGATATCAAACTCATTCTCCGTCTTAAAACTACTCTATTCACTTGATTGAGCTTGTATGCGATGATTCCTTTGTGATCTTTGAATCAAGGCATCCACTACGGTGGGGTCTATCAATTGAGAAAGGGTTCTTAAAGACCTCGTCGTAGGAGCTATTTCTCATTAGTTAAGGTGTTCATCCTGTTACTTGGCATACATGATATAATCTTTGGTTCTCGAGCAAGAAAAGAAGAACATTAGCTCATCATTTATCAACCAGGGTTTGTTCAATGGTTGCTTTAAATACAAGTTCTTGAGGACATTCATTCTATTTAATAAGAAAGTTCCATTCAATTGTTTGAAAACAATGAGAACTTGATGATTTTTTTGATTCAGTGTCGCATGATATACTCAAGTCACGAAGTGTCAAGAAAGTATGCTACAAAATCAATTCAAGTTCTATTTCAAATTTTATTCACAAATTCATGTTATCAAAGTTGTTTCATACATAAAAAGTCAAAACATAAAAACCAAATCCTAAATCTTCTTCAAGTTTTGCTTCAAATGGTCTTCGTCGTGCCAAACCAATTTTCACGCTTACGTGCTTAAACCTCCAATTGCTTCCATGTCCTCATTTTGTGTACCTTGCTATGGTACACCATAATTCATGCTCAACCATGTATTTGACCAAATGGTGCTTGCTGTTAACCATAAACTTGCATTCAGAAAAGAACCAAAACAGATCTGCACCCGCCTTGCCATTTCATTGACCTGCAACATAAGGCAACTATGTATCCAAACTGATTCAGCAATATGTATGCTCGGGAAAATTAAACACAAAATAAAACCAGGATATAAAGAGAATCAGAAGTAGGTTCATCAGGACAAAACTCCAACTTTGTTATCAGTTTTGAATTCCTACTTCTTTTTTATTCAACTTCTAACTTTCTTACATCTTTAATCTTCAATTACCCTAACATCCAAAATCTACAAAAACCTGCTATATAATCTGACATCCAAAGTTGCCCTGCATACGCATATGAACGTAATAAATTCACACATTAACACCATGAACCGTTCACACCAGTTCATACATGAATTAAACCATATTGTAGCCCTGTCCAAGTATAATAAAAAAACAGCCAGAAGACTAAAACTATCGAAAAAGAAGAATACAGGGGAAGTTTTGCATCAAAAAATTAGGGAAAAATATAAAACTCAGAGAAAATAGGAAGCTGTAAAAATATCAGTAATTAAAAATAGGAAATTAGGAAAATTAGAAGTAATTGCATCTCATCATAAAGTTTCATTTGCAAGCAAAAATTAGGATTAAATCCCACCGTCAGTTTGTAACTAACTTTTGAATCAAAGGGCTCTGAATTACTTACCTGTAACAAACTTCAGATGATATAACATAAATTCTTAACTGTTCAAACTAACCACTGCCAGCTCATACTAACTGTCCATAACAGCTAACAGATTCTAACTCTCTAAACAACTTGCAACTAACCTCAATCTTACCATTAATCTCCATAACAAACTATCATCATCCAAGGGCTCAGGTTCACTCTTCCTATAACCGATTTCAGATTCCCCTTCAACTATACAATCTCAACTCCCTCCAAAATCTCATTGACAATTCATTTTTGTCACTTTTCTTTCTTCACCTTCAACCTCACTCTTATTCCCTAACAACAACCTCACTCTAATTCTTCTTCATCGCACACCTTCAAACTAAATCATTCTTCATCACACAACGAGAAGCTCTCTACAAGTCTGCAACATCTTCACAATTCGCGAGAAGCTTCACCATATTCTTCTTCATCCCACACCATCAAACTGAACCTTTTTCATCACACTCTGCAATCTCCATCTATGAATACGCAACCTCTTTCTTCAAACCTCTGCAAACTCTACCTTCAATCATCACTTTCCTTCTTCATCGTCAACCTTCAATCAACAACACCAACACACAAATCATTAACAGAACCGCACAAACGCATAGCACAATAGTTTGCACAAAAGAAATAGAAGAAAAAGAAGAAGCAGTCGTGCATGGAAGTTAAGAGATATTTTACCTTAAACTTCTTCGGATTTTTCGTCGTCGGCATCACCCTCGAAGAGACACCGGATGCCTTCTCCGGTTGGTATGTGTTATTCAATCTTTCCTTCTACATTTTCTGCTCTTTGTCGAAGAATGAAACTCGAAGTTTAGTCTGCGAAGAGGTTGATGGAAGCGAGACGTGTGAACTGAGGCGGATCAAAAACGAACAACGAAGAGAGGAGCGGAGGTTTGAGATGCGTGTGAATTGTGAAACCAAAGTAGAAAGAACGAGACGGAGGTGTGATTTGGCACCATTGAGGTAACAGGAAGAGGACTTTGTTTCTCTTTAAGTCTAACCGTCACACGATTTGGGAACCCTGGGAACAAAATCACGCCATTCATTTGTTTGTTGTTTTTTTCTAATTCCTTTTATTGATAATAGTGGAGATGCAGGAAGCTGAATAAAAGGTGGATGGATCTTGGTGTGATCTTAGTGGACCGAGGTATACACCATTGAGGTCCATGGCCATTATTTTTGGGAGTTGGTTTTTGGTGAGGTATAAAATATTGGGTTGGGCCTGCGAGCCATTGTTACTACAATACACTCCCTGCTTCAGACTCACACACCCGTGTGTAGAGTTTTTCTAGCTTTTCTTTAGCCTTTTCTTTTCATAGTGGTTAGATAACAATTTTGTTAATAAAAATATTGATATGATAAAAACCTAAAAAATGTTATATTGTAAGAGATATTTTTAGAAATTAATTCTTGATTATCCGATTACTCGAGACTCGTGATTCACTTTTGTTTTTGGAGATTTGAGTCTTATGCATGTTTATTGTGTGATATACGGATATGCTTGAGGTTCTGATTGTGATTTATTTTTACATCAGTGATGCTTCAGACACTTATTTCGGTTTATCTTTTCCCGCACTTTATCGCATTTATTTACTGCTTTTCTAGATATCCTGAGAAGTAGGAAATAAAGAGTGTGCGCTCGAAGTCGCTGTTTATAGACCTGTAGCAGGAATTCTGCATCTGCTTGCTAATTGTGCTTCTGTTTTCTTTCATCTTTTGACGGCTGATGATGTCACTCAATTTTGAGATAACGACTTCAGCTTTTGCATGCTTCCCATAGGATTTTGTTGCTTTGTTTGTTTACGATCGATGATATCTCTCAATTATAATTGAGACAACAACTTTGATCTTTGCATACTCCCTTAGGGCTTTATCGTTTTCCTTTGTTAATGATCGATGAATTCACTCAATTAGAATTGAGATAACCACTTTGATCTTTGAATGTTCCCTATAGGATAATCATTCTTGCCCATAGGTTTTGGTATACTAACGTAGGTAGACATTTCCATTTTAGCATTTTCTTCCTCTTTTTAATATGCATTAAAACTAAAACCTTTTTTTTCTTAGAAAATCATAAAACATGCTAATCACACTTACACCTTTTTTTCAAGGTAAAAAACATCAACCAATTTAAACTCTTTTTTCCTTCGGGCCTTTCATCAAAACTCTCAAAAGGATGTGTTAGTTCTACTTTAGGCATTACGATGCATAAATCCCCAAAGGTCGGGTTACACCCATGTCTATTTTCCAAAAAGTTGTGTACGAAACATTATCTGCCTTCGGGCATTTTTATTTCGAAGATACCTCGTCAGGTATGAGCATGTTAGTTCCTTTCTACTACAAACGCGTGAGTTGTAACACCCCAATACTACCCAACGGTATTTATAATAAAATTAGAGTAATAAAATTCCAAACATAAATTGAGGCATCACATATTCATGGTTTTTCACTTTGCATTTTAATGCAACAACACAACAATCAAAAGTCGGATATACCGATCACATCATCATATATCATGTAAGCTATAATTATTCACAAGGCAGCGGAATCCATCAACGTCATACCATACAAGGCATATACATCTCCAAAATAATAATATCATGTTATGAACATAAACATGTCAAAATGCAACATATTCCACATATACAACAATAGGTTATACATGTATGCTATCCTAAACATAATAGTCAAAAGCGCCCCATTCCTGAGTGTTACGCTAATCAGAGCAGAGGTGACACAAAAGGCCTCGACCTAATCCATTCATCCACGGGGATCACCTGCACGTTACCAGTATAAAGGTAACGGCGAAACAAGTAAAGCGTGAGATAATTCAATCATATAAATAAAGGAATGATAAATAATATATAGTTTTCGAGTTATTAAAGAATACGGTAATAAATATTATCCAGCATACATTCCAATCTCACACCTCCATTTACCAAAGTAATTCGCCTATTCAACACCATAACCTCATCATAAAATCAATCACAATCAATGCATCGCACGATCATTCAACAACATCAACAACATAAACCCTGACAACGACACAATGAATATAAATGTGACTTGACAATGTTTATGCATGTGGTACCCGAGGCTACAGCCCCCTTCGCTATTTCCCATAATTAGAGGCCATCATCATCATTTGCCATTAAGGCCGAGGCTACAGCCCCCTTCGCTTATGATGACATATGTGACTCCATGTACACGACTCACATATTCAGTAACAACAACAATCAACAACAACATCATTGGCATAAGTCTTCAACAACTCGTTTACCTAACACCAAGGTAAAACGATAAACAACAACATATTTTGCATTATGCAAATCATCAACAACAATTCATCAATCGCCAAAATCATGCATTCAATTAATAGAAGCGTATCAACAATATTCATAATTTAATTAATTTCGGATATGAATTAATATTCACCAAAAATATACTCGTCATAAAAAAATCATCCCAAAATAATCGGCATTAATAATATTATTAACATCACAACCGAGTCTCCGAAACGCAACTCGAACCGACTAATTCGGACCCGTTTCTATCATTTACCAGTTATCAGAATTCCCGTTTAAATTCAATATATTTCACATTATATCTTAATATTACATTATCAATAGCATAATCAATATATATATATATATATATATATATATATATATATATATACTCAATGATATCTTGCAACAACAATACAAAAATAACACAACATTGGTCATAAGACGTATAATTAACAATGTCCATAAACCAAACAAAACAAATTACCCAGTTGTACCGGCAAGTCGGCGTAATCGACATAATTTCAACAAAACGATATAACCACATTTACCTACTAATTAAACTTAGTTACCGTGTCAAATTTCGTTAAATTCCGGGAAACTAATTATACCGCATAATTCGTCTAAATAGACCAAACGAGACTGTTTTCAACTTTCAGCATCTTGTTACTAATAATACTTTGCTGCTAATTAATTATATCTACCAATTTTATCATTTACTAAATGTTCATGTACGACATTGGCTCTGTTTCTACTATTGTTCTGCTACTGTTATAAACAAGGCAAGCATTTTATTTTGTCATTGTTATTATGCAGTACCAAAATATTACTTCATTACCACTTGTACTACTTCATTTATTTAATGCCAAGCAATATTTGATCTCATGCTAGTTATAATATCTAAGTGTATTGTTTATAGTGCTACTTCTCCAAAACAACTTTCCATTTCAACAACATAATCTAACCATAAAAAAAAACAAGAAATTTCAAGAACAACCCCCAAATCTTCACAACCCTAACTCATATAAAACCTATCATTAATCTATTTATAGGATAGAAATTATAAAACCCCTTACCTCTTAATGTTCTTATTGTTTTCCTCTTGATGTTCCTCTCCAATCCACAGACCCTAGCTTTGTTCTTGATATTTTTCCTCTTCTTTCTCCAAACCCTTTTTTTTCTTCCTTTTCTCTCTATCTATTCTGTTTCTGTTTTTCTTTCTGATACTTCTCAAAACAACAACAACCTAACCCACCCCACTTATAACACTACTTACTTATTATATTATATTATTCATATTATATTATTTATGTTATATTATTTTTGTTTTACTTACTTCTGTTATATATAAACATATATACATAATGTACTGCTACTTAACATATATATATATATATATATATATATATATATATATATATATATATATATATATATATATATATATATATATATATATATATATATATATATATATATATATATATATAATATATATAAAACTTATATAATATATATTACTTATATTAATTAATTATTATTATAATCCAACAAATATTATTATTATTATTATTATCAAATAACATAATAAACACACCACTTAATCAATTAATCTCGAATAAATAAATATCGGTCCGATTAACTATCACCGAATATATTAATAAATATATCGGTTAAAATGTAATATTTTCACGAAATCATTATTAATCAAAGATTTTGGAAATAATAACATAAATACGACACTTAATAAAAATCGGGGCATTACAACTCTCCCCCACTAAAAGGAATTTCGTCCTCGAAAATTACCTGATTCGAAAAGCTCGGGATATGCATCCCACATCTTGCTCTCCAATTCCCACGTCATACTTTCACCAGCTGCCCCTATCCAAACAACTTTGACCAAAGTTATCTCTTTACCACGAAGAGATTTCATCTCATGATCTTCAATCCTCAAAGGCATTGTCTCAACCGTAAGATTATCTCGAACCTAAACATCATCCATCTCAATCACATGTGACGGATCCGGAACATACTTCCTAAGTTGCGACACATGGAACACATCATGCAAATTCGAAAAATTTGGTGGTAACTCCACCTTATAATCCACCTTTCCAACTCTTCTAGTAACCTGATAAGGTCCAATAAAATGGGGAGTCAACTTCTTCGATTTCAAGGCTCGTCCAACACCCGTTGTAGGAGTGACTCTCAAAAACACATGATCACTAGATTGAAACTCCAAATCTTTCCTTCTCTTATTATGATAACTCTTTTGCCTACTTTGTGAAATCCTCATCTTTTCTCTAATCATCTTAACCGCTTCGGTAGTCTCTCTAACCAACTTCGGTCCAAGTACCACACTTTCACCCGACTCATGCCAACACAAAGGAGTTCTACACCCTCGACCATACAAAGCTTCGAATGATGCCATTCCATTACAGGCATGAAAACTATTATTATAAGTAAACTCAATCAAAGGAAGGTAAGTATCCCATGAACCACCTTGCTCAAGAACACAAGCACGTAACAAATCTTCCAACGATTGAATCGTCCTTTCCGTCTGACCATCAGTTTAAGGATGATAAGTCGAACTCAACCTCAACTCAGAACCTAAAGCCTCTTGCAAGCTTTTCCAAAAATCTGAAGTGAACCTCGGATCTCAATCCAAAACAATACAAAGAGGAATACCATGTAATCTCACAATCACATGCGTATAGATCTCCGCCAACTTCGATACAGGATAAGTGATATTAATAGGAATAAAGTGAGTCTACTTTGTAAGCTTATCAAGAATCACCCAAATTGCATCATGTCCTCTTGGTGTATTTGGTAACCCCGTTACGAAATCCATAGAAATGCTATCCCATTTCCATTCTGGAATCTCTAACGGTTGTATCAACCCTGCAGGTTTCCGATGCTCCACCTTAGATTTCTGACACGTCAAACAAGCATACACAAACTGTGCTACCTCTCGCTTCATACCCGACCACCAACATAATTTCTTCAAGTCTTGGTACATCTTGGTCGCACCAGGATGAATACTCAAATTGCTTCGACTACTTTATTCCAAAATAATTATTTTCAATTCCATATTATCGGGAATACAAATCCTATCACGCAACCTCAACACACACTGATCATCCAATTTAAAGTCTTCGTTATATGTTTGTCCAATACTAACCAACAAATCAACAAGCTTCACATCAAGCTTCTGAGCTTCTTTAATACTATCAAGGAAATCATTATTAATCTTCAACATTCCCAAGACAACACTCTTCGGCATTACTTCAATCACAAGACTCATATCTCTAAATTGCTCAATCAATTCCAACTCTTTCACCATCAAAAGTGACATATGCAAATTCTTTCGACTTAATGCATCGGCCACCACATTTTCTTTACCAGGATGGTAATTCAATCCAAAATCATAATCTTTCAACAATTCAAGCCACCGTCTGTCTCATGTTAAGCTCTTTTTGATCGAACAGATACTTCAAACTTTTATGGTCACTAAACACTTCAAATCTAGAACCATAAAGGTAGTGCCTCCAAATCTGCAATACAAAAATAACCACCGCAAGCTCTAAATCGTGCGTAGGATAATTCTTCTCATGAATCTTCAATTGCCTAGAAGCATAAGCAACCACTTTACCATTTTGCATGAGCACACCACCAAGACCCATCATGGAAGCATCACAATAAACCACAAACGGTTCCTCCGGATTAGGCAAGATCAAAATCGGAGCCGTTGTCAACCTCTTCTTCAATTCCATGAAAATTTCTTCACACTTTATATCCGATACAAATGCAACTCCTTTACAAGTCAACTTCGTCAAAGGAAGTGCCAACTTCGAAAAGCCTTCAATAAACCTTCTATAGTAACCTTCCAAGCCTAAGAAACTTCTAATCTCAGTAACTGACTGTGATCGGTGGAAATAGAACTGACTGTTTTTTAGCTGGTTCGCGAAATGTCGCGGTAAGCAAGAGTCGTCACCGTCTTTTATGTTCTCCAACATGGAAAGGACAAAAGCACAGCAAAATTCCTTATTCGAGAATGTTTCTCGGTTCGGGAGGTAGATTTATAGAAAGGGAAGGTGTTAGCACCCTTTCTATCCGTGGTTATCCACGGGCTCTTAGGTACTTGCTCTTATGTTTTCAAAAATGTTTGGTTTTCAAGTGTGTGTGGGTTTTGAAAAAAAGTTTTGTTTGAAAAATTTCTAAGTAACTCTTGTATTTGTCCTCAAGAGTGTATGAAAAATTTGTTTGAAAACTTTTAGAAAGTGTAGGTGCGAAAAGTTGTTTTTGTTTGTTTTGAAAAGAGCAAGTACCTATGAGAATCTACCTACTCTAAGGAATTAGGTTGTGTAAGAGTCCTTTAGATAGTGCTATCCCACCATTGAGAGGTAGGTAGCACCATCGTTGGAGTTGTTCGGGTCAATTCGATTATAGGGACAATATGATCACCGAAGAAATGGTAGGACACCTTAGAAGTAACCCTAATGTCCTAGATCCTTTTTATCCGAGGCAACCGTTTCGAGGCGACTGGATCTTTTAGACAGAAGGGCGACCTCTAAGACACCCTATACTTGATGACCACATTCGAGGCAACCAGTGAGGCGTACCCTAGGAGTGGCATGTGCATGTGTGTTGTTTTTCAGTTAATGTTTGTCTTTGCATGTTATTTGTGAGCTACGGATTGATTTTATTTTTCATACATTCTTTCATGCATTTTTTAACAGTTACGAGTGCAGAAAGTAAATTGCAGAAATGTAAATCTAGCTATTACAAGGCGCGGGTCTATACATCGCCAAAAACAAAAACCCGTTTTGGAAAATAAAGTGCGAGAATTTAAATAAGGCGATAAAATCCTAATTAACTACTACATACTCTGTACAGATACATAAATATAATCAAAAGAAATGAAAGCGCGAAAGAAGATTGAATCGGGAACGTCTGAGGGTTTTGACCCTTTTTTTTTAATAAGAATGAGATTTGTCCTTTTTTGTAATTAAATGAAATTAAGCCTAATTACTAATTAATTAATTAATTAAAAGAAAAAAATGTTTTTTGTGTTTTTTTTATGTTTAATAAAATAAAATGAAAAAAAATTAAAAATGTCAAAAGAAAAACCTAAGTCTAAATTTGTTTTTATTTATTGTAAAAAGTATTAAAGTTAACTAATTAAACTAATTTAATTTAATTTACATTTATTTACAAAATAAGTTAATAAATAATAGAAATGTTTTTTTGGTTTTTTTGAATTTTATGGAAAAATAATTATTTAGCTAATAATTAAAAGAAGAATAAAAAATAAAATAAAGCAAATGAAAAATAAAAAGACAAAAATAAAATGCAAACCCATGGGGGGTTTGGGCCAGATATGGAGGTTTTTGTTGGCAATCTGAGCCCATTAGAAATAAGCCATGTTGACTTTTTGGAATTATCCACGCTGGCTTTGACCTGAGCACATGGTGTTCATCCCCTTCTGGCCTTTGGATTGTTGATTTGAGGCCACATGGCAAGCTGGCGTGTGAGGTGTATGATGTTCATTATCTGGAAGCCTGCATAGGAATATACAAGAAAAAGTGGAAACAAATTATTTGGGGGGACCTGGGATTCGAACCCAGGTCCCAGCGCTCACTACACCAACGCCTTAGCCAGCTGAGCTGATTGACTTAATTGAAATAATAATACAACACAAATAATATATTGGTAAATCAAACAATCCCCTGGAAAAAAATAAAAAAACGCGCTTATTTTTGAAATGGCCAATCACGTGTATACACATATTGTCTTCTTCGTTTTTCCTGTAAAAAAGAAAACAAATAGCGGGGGTTTTTAACCCCCACAATATGGAATGGCAGAAAATAGCGAATAGGTCTCTATGGAAGATAAATTGAGCGCGAGGATAGTTTTGTGTTTGTCTCGTCAAGCCGGTTTCAACCATGGGCATGGGAAGTTCCAATTTTACTTATGTTGTAAAGCCCCAATCTGAGAGCTCTGAAACCCTAGAATTCAACAATGGTGTTTTGCAATTTTGGGCGCCATAATGCAATTCAATCACACTAATAGCTTCGTATGGGTCCTGTGAACACAATACACTCAACAAAACATATCAAATATGCATGAATAAATGTATGTGATTATGAAAATTTTTTACAAACTGTGGGTCTGTGTAGCACGTGTTCTTGAGCTTTGAGGCTTGTTTTGGATTGCAATTTGTTCCTGGGAAGGCTAGCAACGTGTTTGAGTTGCTCTAAGGCTTTGAATTGGTCTGCAATATCAAAAACAATTTTGATTTTTTGCTTGGATTTTTTGAATGTGGTTTGGCCGTTTGTGCAGTGTTCAGGTCGTGAATCAGGTATGCAAGGCTTGCTTATGTACATGTGAATGAAATTAGGTCACATTATGAGCCAATGTTCCATTGCAATTAAGTTTTGAGATTCTTCATAACCACCATTAAAGGACTTTCCAAGTTTGTTCAAATTTTGAATTTTATGCATAATTGAGCTTGGCACGAATTTGGTATGTGGAATATGACACATGAAAGCCATTCAAACCTCAAAGATGCCATTCAATTAATTTTTAGATTTTTATTTGAATTATTATGAATTAAAATGAATTAAATCCATAAAAATTAAATAAAAATGAAAAATTAAATGTTTGGTCTTGAAATTAATCATGGGACACGTGGGTGGCATGAGAAGGCTGAATCAAGTGGAAGAAAGTGGGCCCTTTTGTCAAAAATTGAAGTTTCAAGGATAGTTGACTTTTGCCATTTCACAAAAATTTCCCAACTTCTCCAATGCATATCTTGCTCAATTTTGATCATATGAACATGTTCTTGGACATTTTGGAAAGGTCTTGAAGTCCTTTAACTAATGCCTTTGGTCCCGTGTCATTTGAATTTACCAATCTCAAGTTATGGTCTTTGACTTAAAATGCCTTTTTGTTGACTTTTGAAAATGACCTATAATGTTGAAATTGATAACTTTTTGTGAGAGCCTTTCTTGGAATTGGAATGTGAATATGAGTTGTAGGAAATGTCATCCCCTTCAAAATGAGCATTGGATGGGATTTTTCTGATGAACCATGAAAAAGTTATGCCTTGGTCAAGTTACAGTTGACTTTTCAACTATCCAAAAATGGAAACTTTTGCATCTTGATGATTTTTGAGCCATGCTTGTGGAATCATGATCAAGACTTGATCAAATGATGATTGTGGCTTCAAAATAAGATGTTGACCAAAAATTTTGACTTTTGACTGCCAAATGACCATTTTGCCCCTGCAGTTGATTGTGAAGCAATTAGGGTTTTTGACTGTGCAGCTTGACCTTGTGAACCTTGAAACTTGACATGGGGATGCTTGACAATGTGTATAGGCATATGGGACTTGATTGAGCCCTTGAAAGCCTCAACTTCCTTGCAAGAACCAAAACCCTAATTTGACTGGCTTAGGAGGGTGTTTGAACTGTGCAACCCTTGAGTAGACTTGAGCAAATTGAGATGATGCTTGTCAAAACTTTGAAGAATATGGGAGGGCAAATTTTGGGGTACAACAGTTGCCCCTGTTCAATCTTCTTAGACATGAGGATGTAGATTGGCTTGCGTGCCTTTCATGATCCGAGGGTGGAAGATGATTGAACACTAGAGTGCCCAGAAATTTGCACTCGCATAGTAGAATGTCAGCAAGGTGATGGAGGGAATGGGCTTACAGATGCCATTTGGAGAGATGGTGGATAAGAGGATGGGCTTATAGATGCCATCTGGAGATGTGACAGAACCTTGTCGGGAATGGGCTTACAGATGCCATTTGGAAATGTAATGGATAGTTGTGGAGATGGGCTTATAGATGCCATCGGGAGGTTGTCGATCGCGTAAAAGATTCCTTAGCGAGAACTTGCGTGCTTTGAGAAAGGAAGATGGTTTCCTGGCCTGTTACAGGTGTTGATCTTCAATCTCTTCATGTAGATATGCCCTGGCTAGATATAGGTATCGAATCTACAATTGGTTGCTCACAGACGTGCCCTGGCTAGATACAGGAATCGAATCCAGAACTTCAAAAGGTTGCTTACAGACGTGCCCTGGCTGGATACAGGTATCGAATCTACAAACAAACATTCACAGACGTGCCCTGGCTAGATACAGGAATCGAATCTAGAACTTCAAGAGGTTGCTTACAGACGTTCCCTGGCTGGATACAGGTATCGAATCTACAAACAATCATTCACAGACGTGCCCTGGCTAGATACAGGAATCGAATCTGGAACTTCAAAAGGTTGCTTACAGACGTCCCCTGGCTGGATACAGGTATCGAATCTACAAACAATCACCCACAGACGTGCCTTGGCTAGATACAGGAATCGAATCTGGAACTTCAAAAGGTTGCTTACAGACGTGCCCTGGATGGATACAGGTATCGAATCTACAAACAATCATTCAAAGACGTGCTCTGGCTAGATACAGGAATCGAATCTGGAACTTCAAAAGGTTGCTTACAGACGTGCCATGGCTGAATACAGGTATCAAATCTACAAACAATCATTCACAGACGTGCCCTGGCTAGATACATGAATCGAATCTGGAACTTCAAAAGGTTGCTTACAGACGTGCCCTGGCTGGATACAGGTATCGAATCTACAAACAATCATTCACAGACATGCCCTGGCTAGATACAGGAATCGAATCTGGAACTTCAAAAGGTTGCTTACAGACGTGCCCTGGCTGGATACAGGTATCGAATCTACAAACAATCATTCACAGACGTGCCCTGGCTAGATACAGGAATCGAATCTAGAACTTCAAAAGGTTGCTTACAGACGTGCCCTGGCTGGATACAGGTATCGAATCTACAAACAATCATTCACAAACGTGCCCTGGCTAGATACAGGAATCGAATCTGGAACTTCAAAAGGTTGCTTACAGACGTGCCCTGGCTGGATATAGGTATCGAATCTACAAAAAATCATTCACAGACGTGCCCTGGCTAGATACAGGAATCGAATCTGGAACTTCGAAAGGTTGCTTACAGACGTGCCCTGGCTGGATACAGGTATCGAATCTACAAACAATCATTCACAGACGTGCCCTGGCTAGATACAGGAATCGAATCTGGAACTTCAAAAGGTTGCTTACAGACGTGCCCTGGCTAGATACAGGAATCAAATCTCTAAACTCTTCATGCAGACATGCTCTGGCTGGATACAGGTATCGAATCTAGAATCAGTTACTCACAGATATGCCCTGGCTAGATACAGGAATCAAATCTGGAATTGGGATAGTTGATAGTAATCATCTTTGGATTGACCTTTTTCCTGAAAAGGCAAAACATCAGTTATATGCAATGTCATGATGTATGAGATGCATGATGTCATGATGTTCTCAAAATGAGATCGTGTCGTATGCACTTTATCATGTATGTAAGTAGGATGTACGAAACGTGAAATGTCTATGAATGTATTTTCGTCTTGGGAAAATAAATCCTTGATGAATGCCGGGAAGTTAGATCCTGGGCTGATGTTGAAGAATAGAGTTCTTCGTTTCCGCTGGGGGTGATGATTGCAAGAATAAACCGGTAGGAGAAGATGACTCTGTTGGGGAATAAACTTGATGAAGAGATTACTCTGTGGGGAATTACTCTATGGGGAGAGATACTTCGCTGAGATTTTGGTGATAACTCCGCTGGAGATTCTGTTGCTAAGTTATGTTGGGGAATTTGGTGAACTCTGCTGGGGGATAGGAAGAACTTCGCCGAGGACGATCTTTCCGTGGTAATTAGCTGAGGATAACCCAGTTATAAGCTCTGGTGGGGAATAACCTTTGAATATGGTCGGGGAGAGACGTATGTACTCTGCAGGTGATAAGGTTCCAGAATCTACTGGGGAGATTGATTCGACTCTCCCGGGGAAACTTTTGGACTGTACTGGGGGAATGGCTCCACTGGGGTGTCTGTATTCCGCCGGGGAACAATCTTATATTAAGACTGTCGGGGATGCTTGCCTAGGAACATCTGTATACTCCCCTGGGGAATATTGAGATCTTCTGGGGGTACCCAACTTCCTTAAGGCTGACAGTAGACTAACTCTGCTTGGGGAGAGCCTTGCTGACTTGTTAGGGATATTGTGCCTTTTGTAGGGCTGATGATAGACCCACTCTACTCGGGGGGAATATTGCTGAGCCTTGTCTTACTCTGCAGGGAGTGAAGGTATCTCGGTCATGACTGAGCAGCTTTGTACAGTTCAGACCGTTCTTATTGCCCCAGCTTCTGTGGGAGAAGGTATCTGCGGAGGTGCTTGATAAATGCCGATTGACAAATCTTCTTCTGGTAGGCAAGTGACGAGATGCCGGACATAGTCGTACGCTTTGATCCCTAGTTTTTTGCCTGGACCGCCCTTTCGGGTTTTCAGTCCACCGGGATACCCATTTTTGCCCAAGCCACCTTTTCAAGTTTTCGACTTGTCGGGTGTACAATTTTTTTTATTTTCATCCCTTATTTTTGCCCGAACCCTTTTGGTTCGTCGGGAAGCCCTTATTTTTGCCTAGGTGTGTCAACCTAGCGGGTCTTTGATTATGCGTAGTATTTTTTGACTATGTCTACGCTCTCAGGATGTAGGGAGGTGCCCCTGTCAGTAGTGATGTGTCGCCATGCTACCAGAAGATGTTTGATCGTGCAAGATTCGTTACTAGAATTCCTGTCCAATGCCCCAAGTGATCCAGATGGAGATTTTCCCCAAGCTGGTTGGCCTTTTGAGAGATTCTCCGAATCTTGACTTAACTGCCCCAGATGATGGACAATGATCATGCCATGCCCCTTGATTGGAGGTGCTTTTATTCATTAGACATTTGTTGTGCGAACTTCTATGTTGTTCAAACGAATAGTCATATGCAAGCAATGTTATATTAAAAGTGCAAAGCTTATGCCTGTCTTGAAGTTTTTGAAAATGCATTTTTTTTTCATAAAAACAAGTGAATTTTTTTTTTATAAACTGTGATGTCTACTCGTTATTTTACCACAAGCCTTAAGGAGTCAGGATACCTTTCGTAACAGTATGCTTTCGAACTAACCCATGCTTCATCTAGGACTTTTGAGGGTTATAACGTGGCCTGGTTCATGGTTTGAGAAACAAAGGATAAAGGCTCAAAATTTATTTGTACCCACCCGTTCTTCGTGACGTTCTTCAATCCTAAACTCAGCTGATCGTGCATTAGACTTTGTTTGAGTCTTTGTCCTGACAGAATAGGAAGTCATTTCTTCTTCTTTTTTTTTGTTGAGGGTTTGGAGGACCTCTTTCTTTTTGATTTCGTTATCCCTGTTTTTTGCCTGAACTGTTTCTTTTTGTAATTACAGTCAGCGGGATGCCCCAGTTTTGCAAGTCTCCTTCATAGGTTTTGACTTATTGGGCTTTTATTTTGATAGATAACGACTGCCTGTTTTTATGATTATTCAGAACCATCATCGTCTTTTGCTTTGGAAGGACTCTTTTGATGCCATTCATTGTGCACCTGGATCAACTGAGAGACCTACCCTGCCCCAGGTTATGATTAAGGGTTTTAATTTTCGAAAAGAAAAACTCCGACTTCTTTGGCTCAAAGGGGTTGACTAGGGATTATCTTCCTTATAACTCCAGTGTTTAGGATTTGAAACAATGCCTGTACCTCATCAGCAGGGTTTGTCCAAAAGCATAATGTAAAGATCGTGGTATCGTTTTCGTCATCCTCCCACAAAAGGCTTAGAGTTATTAAACGAGAGTTTGAGCATCACAAAAATGAAAGCAGTTTGAATATAGCGAATGCGAATATATTGATTCAAAACAGACATATGTGATGCATTGATAAAGTAATAAAGTTTGCTATGACAGTAATTGTTTGAACAATCAAAAGAAAATTACAACTTGAAAATTCTAATGGACAAAAAGTCTTCTCGTCTCAGGACTTGTCACTTCAAATGGTGAATCCTGCAGGGATGGTAGAAGAACTCAGCCTGACCCTCTTGGGTGAAATCCACTGCTCCTTCATTAATCAGGTCCTGGACCTTGTTCTTCAGAGTCCAGCAGTCGGCAGTGTCATGTCCAGGACTATCAGAGTGGTATGCACATCTTTTGTTGGGATGATAGTTAGGAGCAGAGATGTTGGGATTTCGGGGAGGAGCCCTTAGTGTAATCAGATTCAATCTCAACAGGTGTTGTAAGGCTTGAAACAGTGACACGTTGAGCTGGGTGAATTGCCTCCTGGGCTTGTTTGGCTTACTCTGATCAACCTGTTGCTCTGGGCGAGGTTGTGGTTAGACCTGTAAAGTGGTAGCAATTTGGAGAGGTCTATTCTTCACCATACCAGACTCTTGTCCTCTTGGAAGCTGATCAGTGACCTGGTCCCTGACTTGGACTGGTTGCTTCATGTTGTATCTGTCTTGATGAAGCTGACTGATCATGGTCCTCAACTCTTCTTGCTCCCGAGCTAAGCCTTGGATGAGAGCCATTTGCCCCAGCATCTGGGTTCTCATGGTATCTACCTCAGCTTGCAGACGTTTCAGCCGTTCGTCCTTATCATCTTCAGGACTTTTCTTGGCCAAGTTCCCCATGAGGAGTGTCCTCAACTCTTCCTGTCCCTTGGATAGGCTTAGGGAGATCTCCATGAACTGAGTCTCTTGAGCATGAAGACCCTGGTTATCTTGTTGGGAAGCCATTGCTGAAATAAACAGCGAAGAAGGTAAGTGACCTGTAACAAGGGTACCTGTAATGCAATGATATGTATGATATGCATGCAATGTTTTCAAGGATCTCGCGGGATAAGCAAGAAAGATTTTTAGAACTTGAATTTTGTAGCTTGATTGAAGGAACTTCATTTTATTGAGAGTCCTTCTTCAAGAGTCAAGGCTCACCATATCGAGTGGGTCATAGCCCCTGACTCAAGTTATCATGTTTTGATCTCCGAACAACTTTGGCTAAAGGAAAATAAATCCCCTTTGCCCCTTGCTAGACAGTTGGTTCATTATGACCTGCACCACAAACCCTTGAGATCCTTGAAATGGGTTAGTCCTTATGCAGGATGCATGCAATGTTATGATGGTATGATGTTATGCTATGCGTGGAGTGATGTAAGTAAACCCTGTTATAAGCCCAGATTAAGGACTGTAAACAAAACCTGCAAGGAACTCATGTTGTCAGATAACAGGAATATGCAAGTAGTTCAAGTTTGAAGGCACACAAGACACACAAAAGAGCCCTTAGATTTCAGGCCAGCATGAAGTTTAGGTACTACCCTCTTTCAGTTGCAGTTGGTTAAGACCTGTCCTAGAAATAGTAATCGGGTTCTAAGGAGCTCAATATCATAGGGTTGTTTTCTATGTTTATTGTTTTGATTTAGCCACTGAACTGGCGATCAAAATATTCCAAGAAAGAAACCCTCAATGAGTGTAGTATCGAGTATCAACTAACTTCGGACTGCACCAAAGTCGGTCATCTCACTACCCCTAAAGAGGCCAAGATGGTTCAAGTAAGGTTCCTAAGGTCAGTTGATGCTCCACGACACCACGCGGCGGCCCCGTACTCTCCTTGACTTGACTCAAGGGTTACCGGCACCCACCAAAGTGCCACATCAACGTAGCAAACTGCTTCAACCGTGTCGGTATACCCCGCATAGTTCCCTCACAGTTTGTTTCTACTTTCTAAGAGGTATCCCCCAGATCCGGGTTAGGATCTATGAAACTCCAAGGCAGGCCCACAATTTTAGAGCAAACAAATCAAGCAATTGAAAACAAGAGTGGTCTAATCCTAAGGTACACCTCACTTTTATTAATCCCCAGCAGAGTCGCCAGTTCTGTGATCGGTGGAAATAGAACTGATTGTTTTTTAGCTGGTTCACGAAATGTTGCGGTAAGCAAGAGTCGCCACCGTCTTTTATGTTCTCCAACATGGAAAGGACAAAAGCACAGCAAAATTCCTTATTCGAGAATGTTTCTCGGTTCGGGAGGTAGATTTATAGAAAGGGAAGGTGTTAGCACCCTTTCTATCTGTGGTTATCCACGGGCTCTTAGGTACTTACTCTTATGTTTTCAAAAATGTTTGCTTTTCAAGTGTGTGTGGGTTTTGAAAAAAAGTTTCGTTTGAAAAATTTCTAAGTAACTCTTGTATCTGTCCTCAAGAGTGTATGAAAAATTTGTTTGAAAACTTTTAGAAAGTGTAGGTGCGAAAAGTTGTTTTTGTTTGTTTTGAAAAGAGCAAGTACCTATGAGAATCTACCTACTCTAAGGAATTAGGCTGTGTAAGAGTCCTTTAGATAGTGCTATCCCACCATTGAGAGGTAGGTAGCACCATCGTTGGAGTTGTTCGGGTCAATTCGATTATAGGGACAGTGTGATCACCGAAGCAATGGTAGGACACCATAGAAGTAACCCTAATGTCCTAGATCCTTTTTATCCGAGGCAACCGTTTCGAGGCGACTGGATCTTTTAGACAGAAGGGCGACCTCTAAGACACCCTATACTTGATGACCACATTCGAGGCAACCAGTGAGGCGTACCCTAGGAGTGGCATGTGCATGTGTGTTGTTTTTCAGTTAATGTTTGTCTTTGCATGTTATTTGTGAGCTACGGATTGATTTTATTTTTCAAACATTCTTTCATGCATTTTTTAACAGTTACGAGTGCGGAAAGTAAATTGCAGAAATGTAAATCTAGCTATTACAAGGCGCGGGTCTATACATCGCCAAAAACAAAAACCCGTTTTGGAAAATAAAGTGCGAGAATTTAAATAAGGCGATAAAATCCTAATTAACTATTACATACTCTGTACAGATACATAAATATAATCAAAAGAAATGAAAGCGCGAAAGAAGATTGAATCGGGAACGTCTGAGGGTTTTGACCCTTTTTTTTAAATAAGAATGAGATTTGTCCTTTTTTGTAATTAAATGAAATTAAGCCTAATTACTAATTAATTAATTAATTAAAAGAAAAAAAATGTTTTTTGTGTTTTTTTTATGTTTAATAAAATAAAATGAAAAAAGAATTAAAAATGTCAAAAGAAAAACCTAAGTCTAAATTTGTTTTTATTTATTGTAAAAAGTATTAAAGTTAACTAATTAAACTAATTTAATTTAATTTACATTTATTTACAAAATAAGTTAATAAATAATAGAAATGTTTTTTTGGTTTTTTTGAATTTTATGGAAAAATAATTATTTAGCTAATAATTAAAAGAAGAATAAAAAATAAAATAAAGCAAATGAAAAATAAAAAGACAAAAATAAAATGCAAACCCATGGGGGGTTTGGGCCAGATATGGAGGTTTTTGTTGGCAATCTGAGCCCATTAGGAATAAGCCCTGTTGACTTTTTGGAATTATCCACGCTGGCTTTGACCTGAGCACATGGTGTTCATCCCCTTCTGGCCTTTGGATTGTTGATTTGAGGCCACATGGCAAGCTGGCGTGTGAGGTGTATGATGTTCATTATCTGGAAGCCTGCATAGGAATATACAAGAAAAAGTGGAAACAAATTATTTGGGGGGACCTGGGATTCGAACCCAGGTCCCAGCGCTCACTACACCAACGCCTTAGCCAGCTGAGCTGATTGACTTAATTGAAATAATAATACTACACAAATAATATATTGGTAAATCAAACAATCCCCTGGAAAAAAATAAAAAAAAACGCGCTTATTTTTGAAATGGCCAATCACGTGTATACACCTATTGTCTTCTTCGTTTTGCTTGTAAAAAAGAAAACAATTAGCGGGGGTTTTTAACCCCCACAATATGGAATGGCAGAAAATAGCGAATAGGTCTCTATGCAAGATAAATTGAGCGCGAGGATAGTTTTGTGTTTGTCTCGTCAAGCCGGTTTCAACCATGGGCATGGGAAGTTCCAATTTTACTTATGCTGTAAAGCCCCAATCTGAGAGCTCTGAAACCCTAGAATTCAACAATGGTGTTTTGCAATTCTGGGCGCCATAATGCAATTCAATCACACTAATAGCTTCGTATGGGTCCTGTGAACACAATACACTCAACAAAACATATCAAATGTGCATGAATCAATGTATATGATAAAGAAACCGTGGGTCTGTGTAGCACGTGTTCTTGAGCTTTGAGGCTTGTTTTGGATTGCAATATGTTCCTGGGAAGGCTAGCAACGTGTTTGAGTTGCTATAAGGCTTTGAATTGGTCTGCAATATCAAAAATAGTTTTGATTTTTTGCTTGGATTTTTTGAATGTGGTTTGGACGTTTGTGCAGTGTTCAGGTCGTGAATCAGGTATGCAAGGCTTGCTTATGTACATGTGAATGAAATTAGGTCACATTATGAGCCAATGATCCATTGCAATTAAGTTTTGAGATTCTTCATAACCACCATTAAAGGACTTTCCAAGTTTGTTCAAATTTTGAATTTTATGCATAATTGAGCTTGGCACGAATTTGGTATGTGGAATATGACACATGAAAGCCATTCAAACCTCAAAGATGCAATTCAATTAATTTTTAGATTTTTATTTGAATTATTATGAATTAAAATGAATTAAATCCATAAAAATTAAATAAAAATGAAAAAATAAATGTTTGGTCTTGAAATTAATCATGGGACGCGTGGGTGGCATGACAAGGCTGAATTAAGTGGAAGAAAGTGGGCCCTTTTGTCAAAAATTGAAGTTTCAAGGATAGTTGACTTTTGCCATTTCACAAAAATTTCTCAACTTCTCCAATGCATATCTTGCTCAATTTTGATCATATGAACATGTTCTTGGACATTTTGGAAAGGTCTTGAAGTCCTTTAACCAATGCCTTTGGTCCTGTGTCATTTGGATTTACCAATCTCAAGTTATGGTCTTTGACTTAAAATGCCTTTTTGTTGACTTTTGAAAATGACCTATAATGTTGAAATTGATAACTTTTTGTGAGAGCCTTTCTTGGACTTGGAATGTGAAGATGAGTTGTAGGAAATGTCATCCCCTTCAAAATGAGCATTGGATGGGATTTTTCTGATGAACCATGAAAAAGTTATGCCTTGGTCAAGTTACAGTTGACTTTTTAGCTGTCCAAAAATGGAAACTTTTGCATCTTGATGATTTTTGAGCCATGCTTGTGGAATCATGATCAAGACTTGATCAAATGATGATTGTCGCTTCAAAATAAGATGTTGACCAAAAATTTTGACTTTTGACTGCCAAATGATCATTTTGCCCTTGCAGTTGATTGTGAAGCAATTAGGGTTTTTGACTGTGCAGCTTGACCTTGTGAACCTTGAAACTTGACATGGGGATGCTTGACAATGTGTATAGGCATATGGGACTTGATTGAGCCATTGAAAGCCTCAACTTCCTTGCAAGAACCAAAACCCTAATTTGACTGGCTTAGGAGGGTGTTTGAACTGTGCAACCCTTGAGTAGACTTGAGCAAATTGAGATGATGCTTGTCAAAACTTTGAAGAATATGGGAGGGCAAATTTTGGGGTACAACACCGACTTAGGAGTTTCCCATCTCAACACCGCATCAACTTTCGAAGGATCCACCGCAATGCCATTACTGGAAATGACATGGCCTAAGAAAATTACTTCACTTAGCCAAAACTCACACTTTGACAACTTCGCATAAAGCTCCTTCTCTTTCAACACTTCTAACACAATACGCAAATGCTCTGCGTGCTCTTCTTCCGATTTAGAATAAATCATAATAGCATCAATGAAAACAACCACAAAACGATCCAAGTAAAGATGGAAAATACGATTCATATACTCCATGAATACTCCCGGTGCGTTTGTGACACCGAAAGGCATCACCGAATATTCGTAATGTCCATATCTAGTTCTGAATGCAATTTTTTGAATATCTTTATCTTTCACCCTTATCTGATGGTAACTCGATCTCAAATCAATCTTACTAAACATGCGAGCACCAACTAATGGGTCCATCAAATCATCGATTCTCGGAGGTGGATATCTATTCTTGATTGTTACCTTGTTCAACTGACGATAATCGATGCAAAGTCTCATGCTACCGTCCTTCTTCTTAACGAACAAAACTGGAGCTCCCCAACGTGACACACTTGGTCTCACAAACTTCTTCTCAAGTAATTCTTCTAATTGACTTTTCAATTCTGACAACTCGAACGCGGACATCCTGTATGGTGCCATAGAGATAGGCCTGGTACCAGGTACAAGGTCCACGAAAAATTCAACTTCTCTTTCTGGCGGTGCACAAGGAATATCATCAGGAAACACTTCGAGAAAATCGCACACCACCGGATAATCTGAAATCACGGCCTGACTCTCAACAGATAGAGTTGCCATCAACAAGAATACCAATGCTTCTTCCTTCACGACCTCATTCAACTGCTTCGTCGATACCAACATGGTTCGCTCCTCTTCTTCAAAAGAAGAAAACCTCACAGTGTTGTGTAGCAGTTGATATGAACATAATTGGATTTTAACCAGTTCATACCCAAGACCACGTCCAACCCAACAAGCGGCAAACCGATAAGATCCGCCACAAAGTATTTATCAAAGATTGACAAAGGACAACTCGTACAAACAAATGAAGTAGTAACTGATCCCTTAACTGGAACCTCTACAATCATGTCTCTACTCAAGGAAGATAAAGTAAGATCCAACCTCTTAACACAATCAGCGGAAATAAAACAATGAGTAGCACCAGTATCAATACTAGTAATGAGAGGAATGCTATTAATGAAACTAGTAGCTCAAACAAGTCCATCTTCATTTGCCGTCTGACTCCCCAACAAAGCAAACACCTTTCCCACATCTGGAGCTTTCTTTGGATTCTTACACTGAGTGCTAATATGTCCGCCCTCACCACAATTGAAGCAAACCACACTCCTATGAGTGCAATCAGTAATGGTATGAGCCATCTTACCACACCGAAAGCACCTCTTCTCACCAGCTCCACAAGCTTACTCTTGTGACCAGTTTTCCCACATCTGAAACAAACAATACTAGCAGGAGCATCTCCCCCACTAGTCCTTCGCCCTTGCATCACTTTTTGCTTTCCCTTTCCAACCGGCACATCATATGGTTTCCCACGACTATGTTGACCCTTGTTCCTCCTATAATAAACGATCTTATAATGAGCATTATTGTCCTCCTCAAAGATCCTACAACTATCAATCAAATCCGAAAAGACACGGATTTTCTGATAACCAACAACTTTCTTAATCTCAGGACGCAAACCATTTTCAAACTTGATGCATTTAGAGAACTCTCCATTCGGCCCATCATAATGCGAATAGAACTTGGCCAACTTAGTGAACCTTGCAGCATAATCAGTGATAGACATGCTTCCTTGCTTTAATTCAAGGAATTCAATCTCCTTCTTTCCTCTAACATCCTCCGGGTAATACTTTCTCAAGAACTCCCTTCGGAACACTTCCCAGGTAACCTCTTCACCAGCAAATTCCAACCTTTGGCGGGTTTCAACCCACCAATCATCAGCTTCAGCAGTCAGCTTGTGCGTACTATAACGAATCTTTTGCACAAGAGTTCAATCCATCACCCTGAAGATTCTTTCAATCTCCCTAAGCCAATATTAAGCTCCCTCAGGATCAAACTTCCCTTCAAAGGTAGGAGGGTTCTCCCTCTGGTAGGTAGCCAAGCTACGAGACCCCGCGTTCTCGTCAACATTTGGCGGATTCTAAAACGCCTGAGCCATTTCCTACATAGTTGTAGCAAGAGTCGCATCGTTCCTACCAGCATTCCTTCCAGCCATTACAACTTATGCTTTCAACAAAAACAAGGATTAGAATCAACAATTAACAAAACTTGATTGTTAAACAACTAAGGACTCAACAACTTGGCCGGACAGACCGACCTGCTCTGATACCACTAATGTAACACCCCAATTCTACCCAACGGTATTTATAATAAAATTAGAGTAATAAAATTCCAAACATAAATTGAGGCATCACATATTCATGGTTTTTAACTTTGCATTTTGATGCAACAACACAACAATCAAAAGTTGGATATACCAATCACATCATCATATATCATGTAAGCATATAATTATGCACAGGGCAGCGGAATCCATCAACGTCATACCATACAAGGCATATACATCTCCAAAACAATAATATCATGTTATGAACATAAACATGTCAAAATGCAACATATTCCACATATATAACAATAGGATATACATGTATGTTATCCTAAACAGAATAGTCAAAAGCGCCCCATTCCCGAGTGTTACGCTAATCAGAGCAGAGGCGACACAGAAAGACTCGAGCTAATCCATTCATCCACGAGGATCACCTGCACGTTACCAGTATAAAGGCAACGACAAAACAAGTAAAGGGTGAGATAATTCAATCATATAAATAAAGGAATGATAAATAATATATAGTTTTCGAGTTATTAAAGAATACCATAATAAATATTATCCGACATACATTCCAATCTCACACCTTCATTTACCAAAGTAATTCGCCTATTCAACACCATAACCTCATCCTAAAATCAATCACAATCAATGCATCACACAATCATTCAATAACATCAACAACATAAACCCTGATGACGACACAATGAATATAAATGTGACTCGACAATGTTTATGCATCTGGTACCCGAGGCTGCAGCCCCCTTCGCTATTGCCTGTAATTAGAGGCCATCATCATCATTTTCCATTAAGGCCGAGGCTACAGCCCCCTTCGTTTATGCTGACATATGTGACTCCATGTACACGACTCACATATTCAGTAACAACAACAATCAACAACAACATCATTGGCATAAACCTTCAACAACTCGCTTACCCAACACCAAGGTAAAATGATCAACAACAACATATTTTGTATTATGCAAATCATCAACAACAATTCATCAATCGCCAAAATCATGCATTCAATTAATAGAAGCGTATCAACAACATTCATGATTTAATTAATTCCGGATATGAATTAATATTCACCAAAAATATACTCGTCATAAAAAAATCATCCCAAAATAATCGGCATTAATAATATTATTAACATCACAACCGAGTCGCCGAAACGCAACTCGAACCGACTAATTCTGACCCGTTTCTATCATTTACCAATTATCAGAATTGCCGTTTAAATTCAATATATTTCACATTATATCTTAATATTACATTATCAATAGCGTAATCAATATATATACTCAATGATATCTCGCAACAACAACACAAAAATAACACAACATTGGTCATAAGACCTATAATCAACAATGTCCATAAACCAAACAAAACTAATTTCCCAGCTGTACCGGCAAGTTGGCGTAATCGACATAATTTCAACAAAACGACATAACCATATTTACATACTAATTAAACTTAGTTACCCTTTCAAATTTCATTAAATTCCGAACAACTAATTATACCGCCTAATTCGGCTAATTCGACCAAACGGGACTATTTTCAACTTTCAGCATCTTGTTACTAATAATAGTTTGCTGCTAATTAATCATATCTAACAATTTTATCATTTACTAAAAGTTCTTGTACGACATTGGCTCTGTTTCTACTATTGTTCTACTACTGTTATAAACAAGGCAAGCATTTTATTCTGTCATTGTTATTATGCAAAACCAAAATATTACTTCATTACCACTTGTACTACTTTATTTATTTAATGCCAAGCAATATTTTATCTCATGCTAGTTATAATATCTATGTGTATTGTTTATAGTGTTACTTCTCCAAAACAACTTTCCATTTCAATAACATAATCTAACCATAAAAAAACAGAGAAATTTCAAGAACAACCCCCAAATCTTCACAACCCTAACTCATATAAAACCTATCATTAATCTATTTATAGGATAGAAATTATCAAACCCCTTACCTCTTGATGTTCTTACTGTTTTTATCTTGATGTTCCTCTCCAATCCACATACCCTAGCTTTGTTCTTGATATTTTTCCTCTTCTTTCTCCAAACCCTTTATTTTTCCTTCCTTTTCTCTCTATCTATTATGTTTCTATTTTTCTTTCTGATACTTCTCAAAACAACAACAACCTAACCCACCCCACTTATAACACTACTTACTTATTATATTTTATTATTCATATTATATTATTTATGTTTTACTTACTTTTGTTATATATAAATATATATACATAACGTACGGCTACTTAACATATATATATATATATATATATATATATATATATAATACATACTGTAACATATATAATATATAAAACTTATATAATATATATGTTACTTATATTAATTAATTATTATTATAATCCAACAAATATTATTATTATCAAATAACATAATAAACACACCACTTAATCAATTAATCCTGAATAAATAAATATCAGTCCGATTAATTATCGTCGAATATATTAATAAATATACCCGTTAAAATGTAATATTTTTACGAAATCATTATTAATCAAATATTTTGGAAATAATAAAATAAATACGACACTTAATAAAAACCGGGGCGTTACATGAGTCTCCCAGTGTCGAACAACGATAGAACGCGAAGCTTAGCATTGTTCTATTAAAAAACACAAAACAAACAAAAACATGTGAGCCAAACTACAATGCTCTGATTCCTCAAAAGGGATACATGGGCAACAGGTCGTCGGGCCTAACCGAGCAAAATTCGTTAATACTCATAAGATAGATAACAATAGTGGATATCATAGAGTACAACGAGTGTGTGGGATGCTAATACCTTCCCCTTGCATAACAGACTCCCTTACCTGATCTCTCAGTCACAAGACCATGACTTCTCCCTTCTAAGGTTTTCTCGATGTTCACCTTTCCCTTCATTAGGAATAAAAAATGTTTGATGGCGACTTCGTTGTTTGATGATTTTCAGCCGGTTGTTTCAGTTCTAACATATGATCAATGAATGGAAGGGGAAAATGGTCATTCCTGGTTACTTTGTTTATCTTTCTATAGTCAATACACATGTGCCATCCTGTTTGTATATGTTGCGCTAATGATTCTCCCTTTTCATTTCGTACCACTGTTACGCCACCTTTCTTTTGTACCTCATGCACGGGGCTAACCCATTTACAATTTGATATTTGATAAATTATTCCAACTTCAAGTAGTTTTAATACTTCTCTTTTAACCGCATCACTCATGATGGGGTTTATCCTTCATTGATGCTCCCTAGATGGTTTAGAGTCTTCCTCTAGCATTATTCAGTGCATGCACATAGACGGGCTTATCCCTTTTAAGTCAGATATATTGTAGCCTATAGTCGCAAGGTATTTTCGTAAGACATCCAGAAGTTGATTAGTTTCTTCTTTATTTAATTTTCATTAACTATAACTAGATGATTTAGCTCTTTATTAAGAAACTCATATATCAAGGTTTTTGTAATTCCTTAAGATTTATGGATGGTTTCTTGTGACTAGGCATATGGTAAGGATTAAGTGTTATACATTCGTGAAGGTTGTGGTCTATATAAGTTGTATATACCTTAATTCCATCATCTTTTGCTATAGGTGACGATGGGGATTTTCATCGTCTCTCTATCCAATTCTCTTAAACACTCATCAATAACATCAGCAGCATAACATGAGTCATTCAAGGCTGGTGCTTTTAGAATTTTGGATAGAATAAACTCAACCTTTTCGTCCCCCACTTTGAAAGTTATTTTTCCTCTTTTGACATCTATCATGGATCCAGCAGTTGACAAAAAGGTTCTACCCAGAAGGATGGGGATATCATCGTCTTTTTTAATGTCCATCACGATAAAATCTATTGGAATATAAAGTTGATCGATCCTAACTGGAATGTCTTCTAATATACTGATTGGATACTTAATTGATCGATCATCCAGTTAGAGAGACATCCTTGTTGGTTGTACATATCCTAGGTTTAACCTATTGCAAACAGCTAGCGATATTAAACTCACACTTGCTCCTAAATTTAGTAGTGCATTCTCATTAATATGTCGTCCTACCACAGAAGGTATGAAAAAACTTCCAGGATCTTTCTGCTTTTTAGCGAATTTGTTTCCAGCTATTGCATTGCACTCTAGTGGTTTAGGGTCATCAAGCTTGCGCTTGTTTGTCAAGATGTCTTTCAGAAATTTAACATAAGATGGGATCTGGGTTATAGCTTTAGTGAAAGGTATTTCAACATAGACTTTCTCAATCACCTTCACAAACTTTTAATATTGGGCGTCTTGTTTAGTTTGTCTAAGCCTTTGCGGATATAGGATCAGTGGCTTATACGAAGGAGGTGGTACATAAGTTTGGTTATCCTTCTCGACTCTTTTATCTTTAACTTCTTCTTCTTTTTGTTTCTCTGGTTCTACTGGCTCTTCTATTGTCAGATTGTCTGGTGCAGTTACAACATTTTCTTTTGATAGCCCGTGTATCTTCGTCAGATTTTTTTTCAACCTAGGGTTTACAGGTCCGTCATATGCAGATCCACTTTTTAGTGAAATATCATTAGCATGACCTTTAGGGTTAGGTTGAGGTTGTCTAGGGAATAATCCTGCTTGCATAGCCTGAGCAGCTTGTTGTTGTGATACTTGAGATATTTGGGTTTCAAGCATCTTGTTATGGGTTACCATAGAATCGACTTTGTTGCCTAATTGTGTAATCAACTCATTTATATGAATGTTTTGATTCATGAATTCTTTGTTCTACTGAGTTTGAGATAAAATGAAGTTCTCCATGATCTTCTCTATGTTTGATTTATGGTGTATAGCTTGAGTAGGTTGTGTTGTCCTTGGGGCTTGAAAACCTTGCGATCTTTGAGGTGAACTGTTTTCGATAGGGTTATTGTTCTTATAAGAGAAGTTTGGGTGGTTCCTTCATCCAGGGTTATAGGTATTCGAGTATGGGTTCCCCTGGGCATAACTTACCTGGTATGGGCTTCATTCGACAAGAAGGTTATAGTCAGCAGTGATGTGTGCTTGAGTTCCACAAACTGCGCATCCAGTTTGTACTGAAACTACGATGGTTATAGGATTGACGACTAGGCTTTCAACCCTTTGTGCTAAGGCATCCATCTTGCCGTTCATATGGTCTAGACTATCGATTGGATATATACCTCCTTTTGTTCCTTTCTTCTCTATTGATGTTCGTTCAGTCCCCCATTGGTAATGGTTTTGTATCATGTCCTCTATGAGTGTGCAGGCTTTGGGGTATTGTTTGTTCATTAGTGCACCACTATCAATAGTGTCAATGGCCATCTTTATGTTATAGAGAATTCCATTATAGAAGTTGTGAATAATCAGCCATTGTTCTAATCCATAGTATGGACAAGCTCTTAACAGTTCTTTGTATCTTTCCCAAGCGTCAAAGAGAGATTCACCATCTTTTTGAGTAAATCAGTTTATCTTATTTCGTAAGACAACTATCTTACTTGGTGGGAAGTATCTAGCAAGGAAAACTTTCTTGATATCATTCCTAGTGGTGATAGAATTTTCTAGGAGAGAGTCTAGCCATGATCTTGCTCTATCTCTGAGGGAAAAAGGGAATAGGCATAAATGTATAGCCTCAGGAAGAGCACCATTGTTTTTTAATGTGTCGGCTAGTTGAATAAACACTTTTAAGTTATGGTTAGTGTGATACAGTGGCCAGAACCGGGACTTGTTTCCCCTCTTTTTTAGGTAATTTGCTGGTTTGCGTTTTGCGTTTGTGTTTGCAAAATGTCGCGGTAAGCAAGAGTCGCCACCGACTTTTATTTTATCCAACAAGGAAAGGAAAAAAGCATAGAAAAATTCCTTTTTCGAGATATTTCTGAGTACGGGGGGTAGATTATAGAAAGGGAATGTATTAGCACCCTTTATATCCGTAGTTATCTATGGGCTCTTAGGTACTTGCTCATCATTTTCAAAATTGTTTTCCTTGTGTTTGTGTGATTTGAAAAGCTTTTGTTTTGACTTTTATTTAACTCTTGCTTCTGTCTTCAAGAGTGTAATGAAGTGTTTTTGAAAACTTTGTTTGTAAAGGAGTGTAAGTGTGAAAAAAAAGTTTGTTTGGATTGAGCAAGTACTTAAGAGCTAATCTACCAACTCGAAAAAAAGAATCGTTCTATGTTTGTTTCCTTTAGACAACGTTATCCCACTATTAGTGAGTAGGTAGCACCGTCGTTGGAGTTTTGAGGGTCAATTTGAAAGGGACGTATGGTCACTAAAGCAATGTTAGGACGTCTTAGTAGTAACCCTAATGTCTTAGATCAATTATTCGAGGCAACTATTCTGAGGCAACCATTTCGAGGCAACTTTTCTGAATCGGGACTTTGATCTTTATTTAGACAAAAGGACGACCACTAAGGCATCCTATACTCAATGACCATTTACCGAAGGCAACCAAGTGGGAGTGTACCCTAGAAGTGCGCATGTGCGAGTGATTCAATTTCAAATTATTATCTTTGCACATTTTAGGGTTATCTAACTGTTTTAAAATTACTCATACATTCTTGTCATGCATCCTAATATCATACATCTAAGAGTTAATATTTTGCCGAATTTAAAATGTGGAAATTAAACTACGCTATTACAAGGCTTCGGGTATTTACAAAGCCAAAAACAAACCCTTTGAAAATAAAGTGATAAATAAAATAAAGTCCTTATTTAAACTATTACAACTTGTGAGCAGATACAATAATTGGGTAAAAATAATAATAAAGCGCGCGATGAAAATTAGAACGAGTGCGAACTAGGGTTTTGACCCTTCTATCCTAATTAAAAAAGATGGTTTTTTTGTTGTTTTTAATAAAAGAATTAAGTTTTTCTAAATTAAATATGCAATTAATTAGTTAATTAAATTAATTAATGAAAATAATTACATGGCCTATTTTTTATGTTTTTTGGTTAATTTAACAAAAAGAAAAATATAATTAAGTTTAGTCAAAACCCTAGTTTTCTAATTATTTTTAATTATTTTCAAAAAGAAATTAAAATTATCTAATATTAACAACCTAATTAAACTAATTTAATTTTTTTTGATAAAAAAAATAAAATCTAACCTAATTTGTAAAAAGTATATTTTTGTGATTTTTTTGGTAATAAGAAAATAATTTAATTGGTTAGTAAAAATAAAATAAATAAATTAAATGAAATAAATATAAAAGAATAATGAAAAGAAATTTGGGACTGCCACAGCAATTCTGGGGGGTATGAGAAGCAACTTCTGGGCCCAAAAGATGGAGGTCCACATTGACTTCCAGAATCCCATGCATGTGCGTTTGACTAGGCCTTTGGTGCTCCTTCATGGATGGCCTTTGGATCTGGCCATCTGGCCACTTGGCAGACTGGATCTTGAGGTCACATGATAGACCCTTGGCTTGTGCATGCGCTGAATCCTGAAAAGGCAAAATACATGAAATATTTGGGGGACCTGAGATTCGAACCCAGGCCCCAATGTACTTTTCCACGCTCCACTTACCAACTGAGCCAACTGCTTTTGTTGTTATAATAATACAAAACAATAATTATATTATAAACAAGCGTTATATGGAAAACTTGCACGGAAATTCAAATGGACGAGTGGGAGACTGCCACGTTGGTTGTCTTCTTCTTGCACCGTTGGTAAAAGTGAAACACTTTTACCTACGGACGTTTGTCCGTAGCTACAAGTCCTGCAAATCTCAAAACTCAACACAAGCGTGACAAATGAAAACCAAGTCCATGGATGGATTCGTCTGGCCTTGTTGAGTCCATTGGTGGCCCTTTCATGGCCTAATTTTGCCTGTAAACGAAGATCCCAATTTGAAGCACGAAACCCTAATAATGGTGAAATCCAATATAGGCCATGAAAATGCAATTGACTATTACAGAAAGCTTGCAAATAGGATGGTGAGCAATAATATACAATTATTTTATGCTACAAGTACAAGAATGATGCTATTCGATTTCAGAAAAGAAGCCATGTCGTGGGTGGCTTACAGTGCGATATAAGGCCTGGAAGTGCTTGAGTTTGACTGCTTTTGCTTGCTGATGTCCTCAGGAAACGATTGGGATCGTCCAAGAGTCTTGAATTGGCCTATAAGTACGAATTTGATTCACCACTTTTTCTTGTTTTTTCAAGTTTTGCTTCTGATTCATATGCCTCTTTCCCGTTTTCTCTTTTTTGTTCACCCCCCGGCACTGTATGCTTGCCCTTGTATTTGTAGGAGTATGATGGTCCAGTAACGGCAAGAGACAACCAATTAAACAGGCCTTTAAATCCATGAGACAAGAATCAGACGAATTAAAAGCATTCCTTTTTGGAAAAATTCATGTCTCTTTGGAAATCTTGGATGAACTTGGACACTTGACCCCTTTGAATACCCTCCAGCATTTCTCTTCGAATGGCCTATGAGTTGCCATCTTCGAATGGACTTCTTATGCATGCTTCGAATGGTCCTTCTGAAGGCTTCTTCGAATGGACCTTTTGGAATGTCAATCGAAGGGCCTTTGTCCATACCAATCGAAGGGTAATTGGTTAACATGCCTGTCGAAGCTGCCTGGTTTGAATGTTAAATTGAAGGATTCTTTGTCATGCCAATCGAAGGGCTTGGCCATGAGGCCAATCGAAAGGCCTTGTATCCATGCCAATCGAAGACCTTTTTGAAATTCCAATCGAAGGATCTTGTTACAAGGACAATCGAAAGGTTTTATTGAAATGCCAATCGAAGGGCATTGTTGACCGCTTGAAAACTTTGTTTTGTTCTCTTCGATTTCCTTAAGTTTAGACCCATCGAAGCGACGTTAAGATGCCAATTGAAGACGTCTTTATTCTGATTCCAATCGAAATACTTTTCTAAAATGCCAATCGAAAGACCTTGTTAAAAGGCCAATCAAAGGACCTTTGTCCATGCCAATCTAAGGGCGCTATGCAGATGCCAATTGAAAGGCATTTTGCAGATGCCAATCGAAAGGCACTTTGGAGATGCCAATCGAAAGGCACTTTGACCAACTTCAAAATTTGTTATTTTTCTTCAAGCAAGTGTTTGTAACCACCTGTGTGAGAGAAGATCTTGTAAAAAGTGAGAGGGAAATTTTGGGGTACAACAACTGCCTCTGTTCAATCTTCTTAAACCTGGGGATATAGATTGGCTTTCGTGCCTTTCGTGATCCGAAGGTGGAAGATGATTGAACACAAGAGTGCCCAGAAATTTGCACTCGCATGATGTGGTGTCCGTCTTGCAATGTCGGGAATGGGCTTATAGATGCCATTTGGAATTTGCTGACGGGGGATGGGCTTAAAGATGCCACCCGAAGGAGCGTCGGTCGCATAAGAGATTCCTTAGCGAGAGCTTGTATACCTGTTGTTGAGGAAGATTCCGCTGGGGAATGGTGATCTCTGTCTTGAGAGAAATAAAAACTTAGGAGCTTCAGTCATCCGGTATTCTACTGGGAAACCATCTCTGTTGAAATTTAGGAACTTCGGTCGTCCATTATTCTACCGAGGAACCATCTATGTTGAAATTTAGGAGCTTCGGTCGTCCGTTATTCTACTGAGGAATCATCTCTGTTGAAATTTAGGAACTTCATTCGTCCGTTTTTCTACTGAGGAATCATCTCTGTTGAAATTTAGGAACTTTGGTCGTCTGTTATTCTACTGAGGAATCATCTCTGTTGAAATTTAGGAACTTCGGTCTTCCGTTATTCTACTGAGGAATCATCTCTGTTGAAATTTAGGAACTTCGGTCGTCTGTTATTCTACTGAGGAAACATCTTTGTTTAAATTTAGGAACTTTGATCGTCCTTTATTCTACGGAGGAATCATCTATGTTGAAATTTAGGAACTTCAATCGTTCGTTATTCTATTGAGGAACCATCTCTGTTGAAATTTAGGAACTTCGATCATCCGTTATTCTACTGAGGAATCATCTTTGTTGAAATTTAGGAACTTCAATCGTCCGTCATTCTACCGAGGAATCATCTCTGTTGAAATTTAGGAACTTCGATCGTCTGTCATTCTACTGAGAAATCATCTCTGTTGAAATTTAGGAACTTCGATCGTCCGTTATTCTACTGAGGAATCATCTCAGTTTGAAATTTAGGAACTTCGGTCGTCCGTTATTCTACTGAGGAATCATCTCAGTTTGAAATTTAGGAACTTCGGTCATCCGTTATTCTACTGAGGAACCATCTCTATTGAAGAGGAAAGTTGATAATGAACTACTATCTGGTTGTGGTCCAGGCTTCATAGCTTGAATTTCGTGAGAATTTGATTGTATCTTCCCTGAAAGGTAAAGGTTAATTGTATGTAATGCATGACATGTATCAAGCAACGATGTTCTCAAAATAAATGAGATTGTGTTGTATGATGCTTATGCGTATGTCCTGATGTATGGATATGTGATTATTTTTTATGATGCTCTCTAGCTGGGGAAAATAAATCTCGGATTGCTGCTGGAGAAAAGAGTTGAATTATTTGTTTCCGCTGGGGATAGTAAATGACGGTGATTGTGAGAATAATCCTGCTGGAGAATAGACCGGCGAGGAAATAATCTTGTGGGAAAGAACAACTCCGCTGGGGAATAAACTGACGAGGAAATGACTCTGTGGGGAAGAGATGCTTTGCTAGAGAATCCGTTGCTTTGGAGAAATAAACACAGCTGGGGATGATTTATCATTGTTGGCAATGATACACTCTGTTGGGAATTGAGTTTCTATTTGTGAAAGGAATGAACTCCGCTGGGGATGATTTTCCAATGGTGACTTCACTAGGGATAATCTTTTAGGCTCTACTGGGGAAAATCCTTCAGAGTCTATTGGGGAGAAATCTCCAAACTTCATTGGGGATAATTATCTAGTGCTGATGATAGATAAACTCTACTTGGGGAGAATACTGTCGACTCATTCGCGGTTGCGAACCTTAGCTGGAGAGAGTGATGTCCTGTTCGGGACCGCTAACATCACTGTATTTTTCTTACTCTGCAAAGAGTGAATGTACCTTCAATCGTTTTCTCCAACTAGATCTATCCCTATACCTGGTAGATAGAGCAACTGTACGGTTTGGACATTTCTTATTTTCCCCTGTTTCTGATATTACAAGTAATCGTCTTTTGTTTCGCATGTAAATATTCACGAGCAACAATTATTGTCAAATGCATATATCAAAAATGAACATTGGACGTTCTTGCAAAACAAAACAGAAAAAGCAAACAATTTGAAATTTCTTTGTGAAAATGACTCGTATTGATTTTGAAGTCAGCCTGAAAATAGGCATTTTTTGTACAAGAGGTTGACGTCCTAGTAGGAGAATTCCGCCAAACAATAGAATTTATACAATTTGTGAAAAACAAAGAAAAACAGCTATGTGAACAATCCCACTGGGTTCCAACTCTGCTATTGCCTTTATATCCTCGAGCATCTCATCACTTTGCTACTTGGTTGAAGGTAGATCAGATTGATTAGCGTCGTCCGAGCTTGATAGTCGATACTAAAGTATGTTTGCAAGGTGATCCAATGAGACATAGTGTTACGCTTTGATCCCTAATTTTTGCCTGGACCGCCCTTTCGGGTTTTCAGTCCACCGGGATACCCTTTTTTACCCAAGCCGCCTTTTCAGGTTTTTGACTTGCCGGGTGTACAGTTTTTTTTCTTTTTCATCCCTTATTTTTTCCCGAACCCTTTTGGTTCGTCGGGAAGCCCTTATTTTTGCCTAGGCCAATCAACCTAGCGGGTCTTTGATTAGGCATAGTATATTTTCACTATGTCTGCATTAACGGGGTGAGGAAGGTCGTCACCATCCATGGTGGTTAGAATCATAGCTCCTCCTAAGAAAATGTTCTTAACCACAAATGGCCCTTCGTACATAGGGGTCCATTTTCCCCTGGGATCACCTTGAGGTAATATGATGCGCTTGATTACCAGATCCCCAACTTGATACTCTTTTCGTCTGACTTTATTGTTAAATGCCTTGATCATCCGCTTTTGATACGTCTGACCATGACAAATAGCAGTAAGTCTCTTTTCATCGATTAAGTTTAACTGATCAAGTCGGGTCTAGATCCAGTCGTCCTTGCTCAAACCTGTATCTTTCATAATCCGAAGAGAGGGTATCTGGACTTCGATAGGTAAGACTGCTTCCATGCCATATACCAAAGAGTAGGGTGTTTCCCCTGTTGACGTTCGTGCTAATGTTCGGAACCCATGAAGAGAAAATGGTAACATCTCATGCCAATCTTTGTATGTCACCTCCATCTTCTGCACAATCTTCTTGATGTTCTTATTAGCCGCTTCAACATCCCCATTCATCTTCGGCCGATAAGGAGAAGAGTTGTGATGCTGTATCTTGAACTGCTTGCAGAGCTCGGTGATCATTGTATTGTTGAGATTTGTACCATTATCTGTAATGATCCTCTCAGGTACACCATATCGATGGATCATATTGTGCCAAATAAACCGTGCCACGACATTCTTGGTCATTGTAGCAAAGGAAGCTTCTTCAACCCATTTTGTAAAGTAATTTATTGCTACCATGATGAAATGATGCCCGTTGGACGCAGTAGGTCTGATCTCACCAATCATATTGATGCCCCATATTGCAAAAGGCCAAGGAGCCGTCAAGACGTTCAGAGGAACTATAGGTATTTGCACCTTATCAGCATAGACTTGGCACTTATGGCAGGTCCAAGAATGCTGATAACAGTCGGCTTCCATGGTGGACCAATAATATCCTGCCCGTAGGATCTTCTTTGCCATGGTATGTCCACTAGAATGAGTCCCGAAAGTACCTTCATGTAGCTCTACCATAATCCTTTCTGCCTCGTTCTTATCCACACAACGCAGTAAGGTTGAATCATGAATACACTTGTAAAGGATACCATTACTGATGAAGAACTTTGCCATGAACCTCCTCAGAAACTTCTTGTCATTAACAGATGCACCCTCGGGGTATTCTTGAGCCTCAAGATACCTCTTTACCTCGTGAAACCAGGGTTGATCTGCTACCTCTTCAGTCTCAATGTCACACCTATGTGCGGGTTCGTCCAACCTTTCAATGGTAATCTGGGGAGCCTCATTGTCCCACCTGACTTTGAACATAGAAGACATTGTAGCTAGCGCGCCCACTAACTGATTCTCCTCTCGTGGGAAGTGTTCAAAGGTTATCTATTTGAAATGGGGAAGCAACGTCAATACATACTCTCTGTAAGGAATAAGATTTGGGTGCTTCGTATCCCACTCGCCTTTGATATGAATGATCACGAGAGTGGAATCTCCGAACACACTCAAGAACTTAATCCTTAGGTCGATAGCTGCTCGAAGGCCCATGATGCATGCTTCATACTCCGCCATATTGTTGGTGCAGTTAAAACATAATCGGGCGGTGAACGGAGTATGACAGCCTTCAGGAGATATGATCACAGCGCTAATGCCATTACCCAAAGCATTTGAAGCTCCATCAAAATACATAGACCATCGGGATCCCTCCTCAGGTCCTTCATCCGATCCAGGTTTTTCACAGTCAGTTACCAACATGATGCTCTCATCCGGAAATTCAAAGTTCATAGACTGGTAATCATCCATGGCTTGATGCGCTAAATGATCTGCCAACACACTTCCCTTGATTGCTTTTTGGGTCGTGTATTGGATGTCGTACTCAGTCAAGATCATCTTCCATCTTGATATTCTTCCGGACAAGGTAGGCTTTTCGAAGATATACTTGATTGGATCCATCTTTGATATCAATAGGGTAGTGTGAGTCAGCATATACTATCTCAGTCGGTGAGCAGCCCATGCCAAAGCGCAACAAGTTTTCTCAAGCAGTGAGTATCGGGTCTCACAGTCGGTAAACATTTTGCTAAGGTAGTAAATAGCATGCTCTTTTCGGCCAGACTCGTCATGCTGCCCCAACACACACCCCATCGAATTGTCGAGTACTGTCAAGTATAGGATCAGAGGTCTCCCTTCAACTGGAGGCATCAGAATAGGTGGCTCTTGGAGATATTCCTTGATCCTTTCGAAAGCGGCCTGACACTCATCATTCCACTTTACCACTTGATCTTTCTTCAACAGTTTGAAGATTGGTTCACAAGTAGCAGTCAGGTGTGAAATGAATCGGGCAATATAGTTCAGACGTCCCAAAAAGCCTCTGACTTCTTTTTCTGTTCGGGGAGCTGGCATTTACTGTATAGCCTTCACCTTTGCAGGATCCACTTGAATACCTTTATCACTAACGACGAAACCCAGTAGCTTACCAGACCTCACCCCGAAGGTGCACTTGTTTGGGTTTAACCTCAGCTTGTACATCTTCAACCTGTCGAATAGTTTCTGGAGATGGTTATATTCTTCCTCAGTTTGGGACTTTGTGATCGTGTCATCAACGTATACCTCAATCTCATGATGAATCATGTCGTGGAACAAAGCGACCATGGCGCGCTGATACGTTGCCCCAGCATTCTTCAATCCGAAGGGCATAACTTTGTAGTAAAAGGTACCCCACTGTGTAACGAAGGTTGTCTTCTCCATGTCTTCGGGAGCCATTTTAATCTGATTGTAACTGGAGAAACCATCCATAAAGGAGAAGATCTTATGTTGTGCGGTGTTCTCAACCAGAACATTGATATGAGGCAGAGGGAAATCATCCTTGGGACTTGCCCTGTTCATATCCCTATAGTCAACACACATCCGAACCTTACCATCCTTTTTCGATACTGGAACCACGTTGGCAACCCACTGCGGGTAGGAAGTAACTGCTAGAAAATCGGCATCAAACTGTTTCATAACCTCAGCCTTGATTTTCTCAGACATCTCTGGGTGCATTCGGCGAACTTTCTGTTTCCCTGGAGGACAGTCTTCTTTAGTTGGCAAGCGGTGAACCACAATATCGGTATCCAACCCAGGCATATCTTCATAAGACTAGGCAAAGATCTCAACATAGTCACGCAGCATTTGTATCAACCGTTGCTTGACGCTAGACTCCAGATTTACTGATTCCACTGGCTCTTCATGGGGCTGTATGGCCCTATCTTCCTGAAGTAACAGTCTAGCAAGTTCACCAGGTACTTCGCAATCATCCTCACCTTCGTCCTCGACTTGGTTGATCGGACTTTCAAAGTCATAACTGGCAGTAGCAGAGTCGTTATCAGTGGGATCCAGAGTGGATGTAGACCTGTATTATGATATGTGAGTGTGTGTAAGACAAACAGCCGTTTTGATAAAGTGTAAAATAGAAAGACAAGGAGCGCAAAATTTGTAATGCAAGAAAACGTCCAATGCTTTATTGATGACTTATGGAAATGATAAATATAAAGCCCTCATAAATAAAGCCATGGTGTCTCGGGCAAGGCACCGGGCCGTAAAGTTTCAAATTGTCTGTTACCAATCCCAAAACAAAAGTCTATTACTGTGTAATAAAAGAAATGGGCATGAAGTCCTTCGCCGTCCAATTGCTCAATCCACCATCGGTAGTCGGGTAAATCCAGCTATCAAAATCTGATTCTTCTTCATCAACCTCAATTGCATTCACTCCTTGATCATACTTGGGCATAGGTTCCGTTATGACGTTGGGATTTTCTGGTGCGTCAAACTCAATCTCCTTAGCTTCAATCAAATCCTGCACCTTATTCCTCAAGGCCCAACAGTTGTTCGTATCATGCCCTGGGCTATCGGAGTGATAAGCACAGTGGGCGTTCGGATTATACAGCGGTGATGTAGTACTGGGATTCTTTAGAGCTTCCCTCAAAGTCACCAAGTTGGTTTTCAACAGTTGCGGCAGAATTTGAGATAGAGTCATACTGAGCCGAGTATACTGTCTTTGCGGTCTCTCTACTCTTTGTTGATTGTTGCGTTGTGGGGCAACAGTTGGTCTTGATATTACTACCACATTAACGGTTTGGCGGCGCTCAGGTCGGTTTTGGCTCCTCGAGCTGTAAACGGCACTAGATTCCTTCTTGAAAGGCTTCTTCTATGTACTTGACGAAGCACCCTTCTGTATCTTTCTGCTCTTGATATCGACTTCAACTCTCTCCCCGGTCAAAATAAGTTCAGTGAACCCAGACGATGAACTACCGATCAAATGATTGAAATACGGACCAGACAAAGTACCAAGAAACATATCCACCAACTCCCTATCAGACAGAGGGGGTTGTACTCTTCCAGCAAGATCTCTCCATTTCTGAGCGTAGTCCTTAAAGCCTTCGCTTGTACCCATAGACATACCCTGAAGTTGGGTACGTGTGGGAGCAAGGTCGGCATTATACTAGTATTGCTTGTAAAAAGCAGCAGCCAGGTCCTCCCAGTTACGGACATTAGCTCCTTCCAGTTGATAGAACCATTCAAGTTGAGTCCCTGACAGACTATCTTGAAAGAAATGAACCCACAGGTTCCTATCAGCAGTATATGGTTGAATCTTTCTGACATACGAGCGGAGGTGTAGCTTCGGACAGGATACCCCATCGTACTTAGCAAAGACAGGAGCCTTAAACTTGTGGGGGATCACCACCCCAGATGCCAAACCCAAATCTATGAAGTCTAATCCAGGTATCTTCTGGATCTCCATTGCACTCAATTGGTCTTCAAGTTGCTTATATCTATCCTCAGTTGGAGGATACTGGTCTTTATCAAAACCCGTGTCGTTGTTAGAAACCACAGGGCTAGGAGCCTTCCTTTCCTCTTGATTCTCTCCTCCTCCAGATGAATGAGACAAATCAACTTCCTCTCGCAACCTGTTCCCAAATCTGTGACCCATATTCAGCAGGACCACCTTCTTCTTCTTCTTCTTCTTCTTCTTCTTCTTCTTTTCTTTCAAGATAAGAGTCTTCAAATCTTGTTGACTCTTGGCCAAGTTCAAGAACATCTCCTGGAACTGAGCATTTTGAGCTTGCAAAGCCTTGATGTCTTGATCAGTAGGTGTTTCAGAAGACATATTGTGCTGAAATAAACAGCGAAGAAGATAAGCAACCTGTAACGGTACCTGTAATGAGGTGCATGGGAATGGAATGTGTATGAAATGATTTCAAAGACTTTGGGAGATTCAAATTTGTAAACCAAAATAAAACGCACTTTATTAGATAAACTTGTAACAATGTTTAACAAATGCCTTTAAGGCGTTACAAAAGAAATAATGAAAAGCAAATCTAAACTAGAAACAATAAAAACATCAGAAGTCCCATGGTCGTTTTCCCTTCGTGCTGACATAATCGTTGATTGCCCTTTCATTCTCAAGCTACCTTGTAAGCTTCAGGATTTTCCTCTCCTGCTCATGATACTTCTCTCTGTAGGTATCCCTTTCTTCCTTTAACTGGATCCAAGATCTCTTCGATGCCCCAAGCTCAATAGACATGTATGGATGGATGACCGTATAAGGAACACCTTCTTCATTAGTATGCTCTATGATCACCGGTAAAACAGCTTCATATGGCATCCCCAGCTTTTGAGCACGGGCTCGAACCCACTGGAGATATGGTTGCAACGGGAGAGAAGTCTTCATTCCTAGATCATATGGGTCAGACCTGTTCACCCTGTCCCAGGCTCGTATAAACCTGCGGCGATGTCCCTCAACATCCCCCTTGAAGTCAAAGATAATGCCTGTAAGCAGTAGCTCATGAGGACTGTCTCTCTGAGCGCGTCCAAATTGTCGTAAAGCCAGACAAGGGTTGTAGGTTATACCTCCTCTAATTCCAAGCAATGGAACATTAGGGTATTCCCCACATCGATCAATGACAGCTACTTTTTCCATATCTTTAGTACTCCAAAGGATGTCCGTATGAGCAAGGGACGTGATTCTATAAGCCCAACCTACGCCTTCTTCATTCTTCAATACATACTTGGGGAGGTGCGAAATAAACCACCTCGCCAGCAGCGATGTACAACACAAGAGAGTTCCCCTTCTCCGCATAGTACGGGTATAGAGAGCATGTAGAATATCACCTAGAAGAGTAGGTACTGGGTTACGAGACATGAAGATCTTGACCATGTTCACATCTATGAAAGAATCTGGATTTGGGAAAAGAACCAAGCCGTAGATGAGGAGAGCCAGGATGTCTTCAAATGCTTGAAAGTCCAAACTATCCCAGAACTATTGAGCTTGATCGATCAAAAACTTAGCCAAGAAACCTTTAACCCCACTCCGAGTCTCCCAGTTAGATACTACATCAGCCATTTTTAGATGTAGGGCTGAAGCAATATCCTCTGGCCTAGGAGCTATCTGCAAACCTGTAAAGGGTGTCTGCTCTAGAATAGATATGCCCAGTAAGTCAGAAAACTCCTCCAAAGTAGGAACTAACTGATAGTCCGAGAAGGTGAAACAATGATGCAACGGGTCAAAGAACTGGAACAGGACGCTCATCATTTTCTCATCCAACTTTGAAGTGACTAGGATAAGGATATGACCATGTCTTCTAACAAAGGAAGAAGTATCAGGAACCTTTGAGGCTAACTCTCTGAGCTGAGCAGGGATTTGCACGAAGCCGATTTGAATGGTATTTCTGCGTATAGAAGCCATGATCTGCAAAACAGAACAAAGATGAATCCCCTCGATCTTTGAAATGGTTAGTCTAATGCAATATGTATGCAATGTCATGATGCATGATGTCATGATAAAACACACAACAGGTATCACGGATAGCAAACATGGTAAAGGAAAATAAGTCACACAAGAGCCCTTAAATTGCAGGCTGGCATGGAGTTTAGGTATTACCCTCTTTCAGTTTAGTTGGTTCAACCTATCCTAATAATAGTAACCGGGTTCTAGAGGTTCTCAATATCACTGACCATCCTCCATCGGTCATAATTCCAGTCACGCAATCTTTTCTCGCGGCTGGAACCATCTCGAGAGTATGGTCTCAATGAGTGTAGCATACTGCTACTTTCTATGGCCAAGTTGGTCAATTATAGGTTCTAAGGTTAGTTGATGCTTAATGACCCATTAGCAGCCCTATACTCTCCTTGTTGCTCCACAAGGGATATCGGTACTAACTAATGTGTCACACCAACGTAGCTACTGCTTCAACCATATTGGTCTACACCGTACAGTTCCCTCACAGTCTATTGCTACTTACCTAAAAGGTGTCCCCCAGATCCGACTTAGGATCTATAGTAACTCCGATACAAATCCCACAAAGATAAAGCAATCAAATTAAACAATTGAAAACAATATGATGAACTAATCCTAAGGTACACCCCACTTATTAATGTCCCCAGCAGAGTCTCCAGTTCTGTGATACAGTGGCCAGAATCGGGACTTGTTTCCCCTCTTTTTTAGGGAATTTGCTGGTTTGCATTTTGAGTTTGTGTTTGCAAAATGTCGCGGTAAGCAAGAGTCGCCACCGACTTTTATTTTATCCAACAAGGAAAGGAAAAAAGCACAGAAAAATTCCTTTTTCAAGATATTTCTGAGTACGGGGGTAGATTATTGAAAGGGAAGGTATTAGCACCCTTTCTATCTGTAGCTATCTACGGGCTCTTAGGTACTTGCTCATCATTTTCAAAATTGTTTTCTTTGTGTTTGTGTGATTTGAAAAGCTTTTGTTTTGACTTCGATTTAACTCTTGCTTCTGTCTTCAAGAGTGTAATGAAGTGTTTTTGAAAACTTTGTTTGTAAAGGAGTGTAAGTGTGAAAAAAAAAGTTTGTTTGGATTGAGCAAGTACTTAAGAGCTAATCTACCTACTCGAAAAAAAGAATCGTTCTATGTTTGTTTCCTTTATTCAACGCTATCCCACTATTAGTGAGTAGGTAGCACCGTCGTTGGAGTTTTGAGGGTCAATTTGAAAGGGACGTATGGTCATTAAAGCAATGTTAGTAGTAACCCTAATGTCTTAGATCAATTATTCGAGGCAACTATTCCGAGGCAACTTTTCCGAATCAAGACTTTGATCTTTATTTAGAAAAAAGGACGACCACTAAGGAATCCTATACTCAATGACCATTTACCGAAGGCAACCAAGTGGGAGTGTACCCTAGGAGTGCGCATGTGCGAGTGGTTCAATTTAAGATTATTATCTTTGCACATTTTAGGGTTATCTAACTGTTTTAAAATTAATCATACATTCTTTTCATGCATCCTAATATCATACATCTAACAGTTAATATTTTGCGGAATTTAAAATGCGGAAATTAAACTACGCTATTACAAGGCTTCGGGTATTTACATAGCCAAAAACAAACCCTTTGAAAATAAAGCGATAAATAAAATAAAGTCCTAATTTAAACTATTACAACTTGTGAGTCTATACAATAATTGGGTAAAAATAATAATAAAGCGCGCGATGAAAATTAGAACGAGTGAGAACTAGGGTTTTGACCCTTCTATCCTAATTAAAAAAGAAGATGGTTTTTTTGTTGTTTTTAATAAAAGAATTAAGTTTTTCTAAATTAAATATGCAATTAATTAGTTAATTAAATTAATTAATGAAAATAATTACATGGCCTATTTTTTATGTTTTTTGGTTAATTTAAGAAAAAGAAAAATATAATGAAGTTTAGTCAAAACCCTAGCTTTCTAATTATTTTTAATTATTTGCAAAAAGAAATTAAAATTATCTAATATTAACAACCTAATTTAATTAATTTAATTTTTTTTATAAAAAAAATAAAATCTAACCTAATTTTTGAAAAGTATATTTTTGTGATTTTTTTGGTAATAAGAAAATAATTTAATTGGTTAGTAAAAATAAAATAAATAAATTAAATGAAATAAATATAAAAGAATAAAGAAAAGAAATTTGGGCCTGCAACAGCAATTCTAGAGTGAATGAGAAGCAACTTCTGGGCCCAAAAGATGGAGGTCCACGTTGACTTCCAGAATCCCATGCTTGTGCGTTTGACTAGGCCTTTGGTTCTCCTTCATGGATGGCCTTTGGATTTGGCCATCTGGCCACTTGGCAGACTGGATCTTGAGGTCACATGATAGACCCTTGGCTTATGCATGCGCTGAATCCTGAAAAGGAAAAATACATGAAATATTTGGGGGACTTGGGATTCGAACCCATGCCCCAATGTACTTTTCCACGCTCCACTTACCAACTGAGCCGGCTGCTTATGTTGTTATAATAATACAAAACAATAATTATATTATAAACAAGCGTTATATGGAAAACTCGCGCGGAAATTCAAATGGACGAGTGGGAGACTGCCACGTTGGTTGTCTTCTTCCTTGCACCGTTGGTAAAAGTGAAACACTTTTACCTACGGAAGTTTGTCCGTAGCTACAAGTCCTGCAAATCTCAAAACTCAACACAAGCATGATAAATGAAAACCAAGGTCGTGGATGGATTCGTCTGGCCTTGCTGAATCCATTGGTGGCCCTTTCATGGCCTAATTTTGCCTGTAAATGAAGATCCCAATTTGAAGCACGAAACTCTAATAATGGTGAAATCCAATATAGGCCATGAAAATGCAATTGACTATTATAGAAAGCTTGCAAATAGGATGGTGAGCAATAATATACAATTATTTTATGCTACAAGTACAAGAATGATGCTATTCGATTTCAGAAAAGAAGCCATGATGTGGGTGACTTACAGTGCGATATAAGGCCTGGAAATGCTTGAGTTTGATTGTTTTTGCTTGCGGATGTCCTCAAGAAACGATTGGGATCGTCCAAGAGTCTTGAATTAGCCTCTAAGTACGAATTCGATTCACCACTTTTTCTTGTTTTTTCAAGTTTTGCTTCTGATTCATACGCCTCTCTCTCGTTTTCTCTTTTTTGTTCACCCCCCGGCACTGTATGCTTGCCCTTGTATTTATAGGAGTATGATGGTCCAGTAACTGCAAGAGACAACCAATTAAACATGCCTTTAAAGCCATGAGACAAGAATCAGACGAATTAAAAGCATTCCTTTTTGGAAAAATTCATATCTCTTTGAAAATCTTGGATGAACTTGGACACTTGACCCCTTCGAATACCCTCCAGCATTTCTCTTCGATTGGCATATGAGTTTCCATCTTCGAATGGACTTCTTATGCATGCTTCGAATGGGCCTTCTGAAGGCTTCTTCGAATGGACCTTTTGGAATTCCAATCGAAGGGCCTTTGTCCATACCAATCGAAGGGTACTTGGTTAACATGCCTGTCGAAGCTGCCTAGTTTGAGATGTTAAATTGAAGGATTCTTTGCCATGCCAATCGAAGGGCTTGGCCATGAGGCCAATCGAAAGGCCTTGTATCCATGCCAATCGAAGACGTTGTTGAAATGCCAATCGAAGGATCTTGTTACAAGGACAATCGAAAGGTTTTGTTGAAATGCCAATCGAAGGTCATTGTTGACCGCTCGAAAACTTTGTTTTGTTCTCTTCGATTTCCTTAAGTTTAGACCCATCGAAGCAACGTTAAGATGCAAATTGAAGACGTCTTTGTTCTGATTTCAATCGAAAGACTTTTCTAAAATTCCAATCAAAAGACCTTGTTAAAAGGCCAATCGAAGGACCTTTGTCCATGCCAATCTAAGGGCGCTATGCAGATGCCAATCGAAAGGAATTTTGCAGATTCCAATCGAAAGGCACTTTGGAGATGCCAATCGAAAGGCACTTTGACCAACTTCAAAAAAATTTATTTTTCTTCAAGCAAGTGTTTGTAACCACCCGTGTGAGAGAAGATCTTGTAAAAAGTGAGAGGGAAATTTTGGGGTACAATAGTTAGGGTTCCCATTCGGGAGATCGGTGAATTGGTTTTGTTGCACGATTTGCAACAAAGCATGTTTCAATTCAAAACTGTTAGCTGAAATTGTAGGGTTAAGAATACTCTAATGAGGTTCTTCATTAGAAGGTAAGGCGAAATATTTAAATGGCTTAAGGTCTTTCTCTTCTTCCATTTCTCTATGGATTCGTTGGAGTAAAAGTCTCACTCGCGCATATCTTTCTGGTTCAACTATTGGATCTTCTAAAGTTCTGGTACTGTGAATTCTTCGCATTTACCAAAAAGGGTGCCTTAATCTAAACATTGTAACAACCGAGTTATGATATTTGACGTAATTGGTCCCCAAAAATGGCGCCAAAAACTTGACGGGGTATTTTGCAAGTGTATGAAAAGTATTAGAGTAATATAAAGAGTGTTAAACCCACAGAGACCTAATAGTCAAGCTATCATTTTCTATCGTTACAGTGTTTATCTAACGCTAATAAAATAAAGATTTGGATTGTGAAAATAAAGTAAATGAAAGACTTGAATTAATATTGGGAATGCAATGTCGGAATATAGATCTCATCAATTTGTTGATACTCTTGTTGTTCATAAATTAAATTACTATGTGACAATGTTTTCTACTTTTAAAAGAACTAATTGAACAGGAAATGTCACTTTTGCGTATCCGAAACCATATTTTACTCTCTAAATTATACCATCCACTATCACGGAGGTAGGCGTTTATTATGTTAAAGAAATAAAACCTATTTTAAGAAATTAGACTCTTTACTTAGTTGAAAAGTTATTTTGATTGGAAAGTTTAACTTAAAAGGGTTCTAGGCTTTCGCTCAGATAACCAGATCTTAAACCTATAAATGTGAATTTTTATAAATAGTTTTAAAATCACTTTCTATAAATATTATACACTCCTAATTAATTGATAAATTGCTTTCATGGTTTTTATCAATTAATTACTAAACAACTTTATTATTTTGTACCAGACGACTTTCGATCTTACTCGACATACAAATAGTTCTACTTTCGTAGTAACCCACAAAATTTAGTTTAGAAAAGTTGTTATTTAAACCATAACAACCACAATAGTATTTCTCAAAGAAATGGTGTATTTGTAAAAGGAGTTACAAATGGTGGTGAAGATGACTTCTATGGCTTTGTTAAGAATATCTATGAGTTGGTATATAATTAATTGGACTTGGAAAATAAAGTTGTCTTGTTTTATTATGAATGTTATGGCCCAACTAGAGGTACAAAAATATATAAGACATATGGTACTGTTGAAATTCAAATGTATCGGAGGTACAAAGAGTATGACTCTTTCATAATGTCGCATATTGTTAGGAAATTTTATTATGTTCCTTATCCTTCATTTATGCCACGTAAACGAGGGTGTTGTGTGGTAATAAAAACAAAACCATTCATAAACTAGAAGAACTCTACCACTCTGCCTATGAAAATGCCATAATATATAAAGGAAGAACCAAATCTTGGAATGATAAAAGAATTGTAAAGAAATACTTTAATATAGGCGATCCTGCTCTCCATTTTAATTCCAGGTTACGACTTTTTTCTGGCAAGCTGCGTTCAAGATGGACTGGTCCTTTTGAGGTTTCTAAAATCCTAAAATCTGGAGCAGTTGAGATCAAGAACAACTCTTGTAATCCATTCACTTTCAATGGGCAGAGGTTAAAACACTACGAAGGAGGTGACATTCCCATTGACTACTCTAGCCATACTCTGATCGATCCACCGGTACCTACTTCAGATATATGAGTTCTACTCGTCAAGCTAACGACGTTAAACAAGCGCTACATGGGAGGCATCCCATGGGTTTTTTTCATTCCTTGCATTTATTTATTTTTAAATTGAATTTTAGTTTTACTTATTTAGACTAACTTTTACAATGTTTGTGTTTTCAGGTCCCACCTCGATAGCATTCCTCTTTAACCATTTTTTTAGGATGCAAAGCTTCGACGACATGCACGTCACTTTCAGAGATGATACACAGAGACAATGCTATGTGGTCCTTTCTCAGCGCCCCATGGCACCTACCCGTAACCCTGACTAGGTTTGCATAGAAACTTTAGGCCTCGAGCCTAGTATAAAGTTTTTGTGTGGCCAGCTCCAGTGGGATGAGTATGCTTTTAACTTAAATATGACCTACAAAAACCTCACCCTGGAATTCCTCAGTTCATTTAACTTTTAGCCATATGTTGGTCAGGACGGCTACGTATTTCAAATTATTTAGGACATAATACTCTTTTACCCAAAAGGAGTTTGGTGATTTGATAGGCTTCCAGACTACCCCTAATGCCATTCCCGAACTACCTATGGGTTACTTTATGAGTAGAGATATCGAGAAGTTCTTGAGTGATATTACTGGTGGAGGAGGTTGTGATCCTTCCACCTAACTGTCCCATATTATCCATAACCCAACTCTTAGGTATTTCCAGATGATACTTGCCCATACATTCCTTGGAAAGGCTGATGTTGATGTCCATATTAGTGAGGAGGAGATCTTCTTCCTTTTCTGTGCAAACCATTCGCGTCCTGTGGCTTATGGGAACTTTCTGCTTTGGAATCTTAGCCTCACCGCCAAGTCCTCTGAAGGCATCATCAATGTGGGAGGAACGGTAACTCAGATTGCTTCTGCCTTGGGTCTTACTAGTAAGCTTCTTCACCTGACTTCCTACTGCGGGTATACCATGATGCATATCGACTTCTACTTAGACCGTGGACTGATTAGGAGGGTTTTATTCAACCCTAACCAATTCAGGCTCTTGATCGACAATGAGACCATCCATTACTTCATTTTTCCTAATCCCATGATGACTAGTGCCCATGATCCTACTAATTGGACTTATGCTTTGGAGAGCCTCGGAGAGACAGTGCATGAGACTAGACCTCCTCCGGTGGCAGACTTTACCCCTTCACCGCCTTCACCATTTATGAATGTCTAGGATGCGCTTTTTACCAGCAGTTAAATAATCTAGGTTTAAGGTTTTAATGGCCCAATTGGATTTGTGTTCTAGTTCAAAGGGTAAGTGACAGGACTTTCCATAGACCAATTGGTAAGGAGTTGTTCTGATAGGGGATTTGAAAGAAGTTTTGTAGGCCTATAGTGCTTCTTGTAGCTTCTGAGACCAATCTTTTCTAGATATTGAAACAGTTTTTTCTAAAATCTGTTTAATCTCCCTATTAGATGCTTCTACTTGGCCACTAGTCTGCGGATGGTAGGGTGTTGCTACTCTATGCTTAACTCCATATTTACTTTTAAAAAATTCAAAAATATGTGATATGAAGTGTGATCCACCATCGCTTATAATAAGACGGTTCATTCTTTCATCTAGAAACTCATATCTTACATTCTTGGGTAGTTCTTTAAGTTCTAAAGTTGGTTTTTTAGGGCATGGTATAGGATCTGGAGTAAGGGCTAAACATTCATGAAGTTTATCATCAATGTAGGGTTCCATATTTTATAATCCATCATCTCCCCTAATGAGGGTTGAAGGTAGCTTGATTGTTTCTGTGGGTTCTTCTTGATCTAGTTCCCTAACGTATTCATCAATTATGTCTATGGCATAACATGCATCTCCTATTACTGGTTCCATAAGAAATTTCGAAAGAATAAATTCTATCTTTTCATCACCTACTTCAAAAGTCAACTTTCCTTTCTTGACATCTATTATGGCTCCTGCAGTTGATAAGAACGGTCTACCTAAGAGGATTGGGATATCGTCATCTTCTTTTATGTCCATGACAACAAAATCGGTGGGGATATACAATTTGTCGATCCTAACCGAGAGGTCTTCTAATATGTCGATTGGATATTTAACAGATCTATCGGCTAATTATAAAGACATCTTAGTAGGTTGTAATTCTCCTAAGTTTAATCTCTCACAAACTTCCAGAGGCATTAAGCTCACACTAGCTCCTAAGTCCAGGAATGCTTTGTCGACCATGTGATTTCCTAAAATACAAGGTATGGAAAAGTTCCCAGGGTCTTTCTCTTTCTTAGAAAGTTTATTTTCGGAAATAGAATTGCATTCCAAGGGTTTGGGATCGTCAAGACTACGTTTTTTGGTTAGGATGTCTTTGAGGAATTTAGCATATGATTGTATCTGGGTGATGACTTCGGTGAAAGGAATCTCTACATGGAGTTTCTATATTATTTTTATGAATTTTTTATATTGGTTGTTAATTTTAGTTTGCTTAAGTCTTTATGGATATGGTATTGGTGGTTTGTATGGAGGGGTGGTACATAAGTTTTATCTATGGCTTCTCCTTTATCTTTATCTTTCTGTTTTTCAGATTCCACTGGTTCCTCTACATCTTCCATAGGAACAATACATTTCTTAGAAGTTTTGGATTCATTCAATGATGGGTTGACAGGTTCATCGTAAGCAATCCCACTTTATAAGGTAATGGCATTGGCTTGTCCTCAAGGGTTTGGTTGAGGTTGTCCAGGAAATTTCCCTTCAGGCGTAGTTTGGGGGGCTTGTTCGAGAGCTACCTGAGAGATCTGGGTTTTAAGCATTTTGTTGTGGGTGACTATTTGGTCAACCTTGGTTCCTAATTGTGTGATTAATTCATTTACATGAATGTTTTGGTTTAGGAATTATTTGTTTTGCTGGGTTTGGGCCGAAATGAAATTTTCCATAATTTACTCTAGGTTCGGCTTTAGGGGTACAACTTGCATAGGTTGGTTTTTTCTCTAGGCTTGAAAACCTGATGGTCTCGGAGGTGCTGAATTTTGGATGGGATTTTTGTTTTTATAGGAGAAGTTTGGGTGATTCCTCCATCCAGGGTTGTAAGTATTTGAAAATGGGTTTCCTTGGGCCTAGTTGACTTGGTATGTGCTCGTTTCATTTAACAGATTACCTTCAGTTGATTGGTGTCCTTTTGTTCCACATATTTCACATTCCGGGTGGACTGCTGCTACAGTAGCTGGGTTTGAACACATATGTTCAACTTTAAGGGCTAAAGCATCCATTTTGGCTTGCATCATGTCTATAGAACTTATCTCATGTATTCCTCCTTGGGTCTCTTTCTTCTCTACTGATGCTCATTTAGTTCCCTATTGATAATGGTTTTGGGCCATATCTTCGATGAGAGCGCAAGCTTCAGGTTAGGGTTTATTCATCAATGCACCACCAGCAGCAGCGTCGATGGTCATCTTAGTGATATAAATGAGTCCATTATAGAAGGTATGAATGATTGACCATTGTTCTAGGACATGGTGTGGACAAGCTCTTAATAGGTCTTTATATCTCTCTCAAGCTTTAAAAGGTGATTCTCCTTGGTTTTGAGTAAATCTGGTGATCTGATTTCGAAGGACAATAGTCTTACTCGGAGGAAAATATTTGGAAAGGAACACTATCCTCAGGTCTTCCCAAGTTGTTATGGAATTGGCTAGAAGGTAATCTAACCAAGAACGTGCTTTATCTCTGAGGGAGAAAGGGAATAGTCTTAAACAAATTGCCTCAGGTGTAGCTCCATTGTTTTAAAGGTGTCAGCTAATTGGACAAAGACTTTTAAATGCTAATTTGGGTTCTCTGTAGCGAGACCCGCGAATTGGTTTTGTTTTACTAATTGTAATACAGAGGGTTTCAGTTCGAAATTGTTAGCAGGAATAGCAGGGTTTAATATACTAGAATTGGGTTCCTCGTCAGAGGGTTGGGAGAATTCCTTAAGGATTATTTAGTTACGTTCTTCGGCCATATCTCTCCTAACTCTTTCGAGTAAGAGACGTGCATGGGCGTAATGTTCGGGTTCCACTAAAGGATGTAATAAACTTCTGGTGCTGCGAGTTCTTTGCATTTACAGGCTTAATAAAGCCTTAGTCTAGATGGTGTAACGGCAGGGTACGAAATTTGACATAATTGGTCCCTGACAACGGTGCCAAAAACTTGATGCATGGTTTTTTTGCAAGTATACGAAACGCAACAGAGTAATATAAAAGGTTATGGATCCCACAGAAACCAAATGTCAGTCTATCAATTTCTAATGTTACGATGTTTATCTAAGGTAAAACAATTCAGGGTTATATGAGTACACAATGAAAGTAAAGTACGAAGATATAAATTCAGGTAAAAACAACAGGCTTGAATGTGATTCACACAGTCTGATAATATTCCAAATGCTTCTAAATAGAACTACTTTAGGGCAATATTTTATACTCATGAAAAGAACTAATTTAACAGGAACTGTCGCTTTTGCGTATTCAGAATCGAGTTTATTCTTTAATCAATCCCTCTTATTGTCACTTATAAAAAGGCGCGCATTGTGTTAAAGTAATAAACCTATTTTTAAGAAATATAGTTTCTTGACTTAGTTGAAAAGTAGTTTTGACTTGGAACTTCTAACCAAAAGAGGACTAGACCTTTAAACCCATAAACACGTCCAAAAAGAGTTTTGAAATCGTTTTTCTAAAAGTGTTAAAATAGTCCTACTAAATTGAACAAAGCACTTTCGCTTCATTTGAACAACTAGGACTACCCAAGTTTAACTGAAGGTTGGACGGCTTTCGATCTTACCCAACAAAAATAAAGTGCAGAAAACTTGTGTTAAAAACCAAAACAGTCCTTATGTATTTCTACAGACACATTATATGGAACATCACTTTAACTATGATCCTTACACTCTAACCTTTAATATTTAGCCAGACATGGAAATGTAAACAGACATGTTAAAATAGATCATGTTAAAGTAGATTCTTAAAGTAAAAAGGCTTTAAAAGACAAGTAAATAAAGCAAGTAAATAAGTACAAGACAAGGAAATAAACAAATTAAAGCGAGTGCAATGAAATAAATAAAGTAAAGCGAGTGCGATGAAATAAATAAAGTAAAGCGAGACTTGTAAATAAAAACCTGCTCCAAATCGGAAGCTCTAAATCAGGTACAATTGGAAATAATTGCGACATGAAATGAAAATGGCGGCAGGATTAACTTCTACCAAAGTGCTCCAAACTCGATTACAGACTCTATCAATGGTGTGATAAGTCTTCGATGTGAAGGGATTATCACTTACAAAACCTGACAGTATATGGCTTAAGTTTGTAACTAAGCTTGGATGAAAAGAAAATGAAACTAGAACCTCTTATTTATAGGCGGGACACCATTTAATAAGGGTGGCACTCACCATTCCCCCTATGGCGCCCGCCATGTGTACAAGGGTGGGAAGTTGAGGAGAACATGGCAGTTGAAGGCAGTTGAAACCAATCCATGTCATGGCCTACCCTATGACGGGCGCCATGTTGGATGCCATGTGTACAATTTTCTCAAAAACGTGATTTTTTGCTCGTTTTTCTTCACTTCTTCAAGGGGGGCTCTAGATAATTAAAATACCTAAAAAGAAAACAAAAACAAGTATAACGCAAGAAAATGACAATAAAAACCCTAACAAACATGTGCAATTTAAGTCAACTATGCGGTGTGTTTTAGTGTTATCAACGCCATCCAAAGATGTTACAATTGAAGACCCATCTAGACAAGAGATGAAAGAAATTATGAAGATCATCCGAAAAAGTGACTACAAAATAGTTGAACAACTAGGGCAGAAACCCTCAAAAATATCCATGTTGTCCTTGTTATTATGCTCCAAAGCACATGCCCAAGCTTTGTTGAAATTCTGGAAGAATGCCCATGTACCACAAGAGACCACTGCTGATCAATTTGAGAATTATGTTGCGAGCCTGACTGCTGATAATGGTTTAGGATTTTTTGATGCAGATTTAACTCTGCAGAGAAAGAATCATAACAAGGCACTACACATCTCTATTGAATGCAAAGGCACCACCCTGGCGCATGTGTTAGTGGATATAGGTTCCTCTCTGAATGTTTTAACCAAAGGTGCTTTGGATAGACTGGATTAGGATGGGTTGGTGCTGAAACCCAACGATATTATGGTAAGAGCCTTCGATGGTTCTAAGAGAATAGTACATGGAGAGGTTGACCTTCCGATGAAGGTGGGATCTCAAGTCTTTAATTCAACTTTTTTTTGTAATGGACTTCCGCCCAGCCTATTCCTGCTTGCTCGAACGCCCATGGATTCATGGGGCAGGTGCGGTTACCTCTACATTACATCAAAAGCTGAAGTACCCAGTGAAGGAGAAGATTGTCACAGTCTATGGAGAGGAAGAATATATGGGCAGTCATTTGAATTCTTTTAAATATCTTGAAATTGATGGTGAATTTATTGAAACTCCCTACCAAACATTTGAGGTAATCCCTCAAACAATTGTTGTTGCTAAAGCTAATATTCCTGAGATCTCTAAGGACACACCAAGGATGGCCTCTCTAAATGATGCTAGGACTGTTGTAGAAGATGGAGGTTGCACTATTTGGGGACAAGTTCCTGATATCCCTACAAATCCGACAAATTTTGATTTGGTTTCACTTCAAAAGCTCAGAAAGAGGTTCGTCGTGTTCGTGCTGGAGGACCACCTCTCCGTATTAGCAACAATGAAGTTAATTCTCTGGAAGACACTGATAATGATGACAACTTGGATGACTGGATATCCCCATCTACTGACGATGGAATTAACAACTAGAAGGCCAAAGACTTCATATCAATCTCCTTTAGCCAGGATTAATTGCTATTTTCTGTTTTTATTGCTTTAAGAAGTTTTTTTGTAATCTATTTTAAAACAATGACTTTAAACCTTGTGCCTTGCCCGGGGTGCAATGGTCCATTTGTTAAGGGTTGTCATTTCATATATCATATGCTCATTTAATGAAAACATTGGACGATTTTGCATTCAAATTTTGCGCTCGTTGTCTTTCTTTTACTTTACTGCATTTTCAAATAGCCATGTGACCTTACACGCACACACACACACATTTGCAGATTCACATCCACTCCGGATTTGATTGACAACAATTCTGCTATTTCTGTTTATGACTTCGAAAATCTAATCTATCAAGCCGAAGACGACGATGAAGAAGATTATGAGATACCTCGAGAACTTGCCAGACTCATGATACAATAGAAAAAGGCTATCCAAGCGCACGAAGAACCGGTCGAAATGATAAACCTGGGTACTGAGGCAGATAAGAAAGAAGTCAAGATTGGCGCCAACTTGGAAGACAATGTCAAGAGCAGGTTGGTTCAGATGTTACACGATTATGTTGAGGTATTCTCTTGGTCATAGGAAGACATTCCAGGGCTCGATACTGATATTTTAGTTCATCGTCTTCCAATGAAAGATGGTTGTTCTCCGACCAAACAAAAGTTTTTTAGCATGCGTCCTAATATGTCAGAGAAAGATGGTAAAGTATGTATGTGTGTAGACTACAGGGATTTAAATAGGGCGAGCCACAAAGATAACTTCCTATGACCACATATTGATGTCTTGGTTGATAACACTGCTCAACACAAGGTATTCTCCTTCATGGATGGCTTCTCCGGGTACAACCAAATCAAAATGGCACCTGAAGACATGGAGAAACTACCTTTGTAACACAATGGGGCACCTTCTGTTATAATGTCATGCCTTTTGGGCTGAAGAACGCAGGTGCAACTTATCAATAGGCTATGGCGGCTTTATTTCATGACATGATTCATCATGAGATAGAAGTCTATGTTGATGACATGATAGCGAGATCACAAATTGAGGAAGAACACCTTGATCATATGCACAAGCTATTTGAAAGGTTGAAGAAATACAAGCTGAGGTTGAATCCCAATAAATGCATCTTCAGGGTAAGGTCTGGAAAGCTTCTAGGCTTCGTCCTCAGTGGAAAAGGTGTTGAGGTTGATCTCGCAAAAGTCAAAGCTATCTAAGAAATGCCAGCTCCCCGTACTGAGAAGGAAGTCAGAGGTTTCTTAGGATGACTCAACTACATTTCCCGATTCATCTTTTATTTGACTGCTACTTGTGAGCCAATCTTCAAGTTGCTGAAGAAAGATCAAGCGGTAAGATGGAATGACGACTGTTAAATGGATTTTAATAAAATTAAGGAGTACTTACAAAAACCTCCAATTCGGATTCCACCAAGAGAAGGAAGACCTCTGATCATGTACTTAACCGTGTTAGAGAATACAATGGGGTGTGTGTCGGGGCAGCATGATGAGTCTGGTTTAAAAGAGCATGCAATATACTACCTTAGCAAAAAGTTTACTGGCTATGAAACTAGATATCCACTAATCGAGAAAACTTGTTGCGCTTTGGCATGGGCTGCTCGTAGACTAAGACAGTATATGTAGACTCATACTACTCTATTGATCTCTAATATGGACCCCATCAAGTACATATTTGAGAAGCCATCTCTCTTCGGGAGAATAGCCTGGTGGTAAATGATCTTGACTGAATAAGACATCTAGTACACTACACAAAAGGAAATCAAAGGAAGTGTACTGGCAGATCATTTGGCGCATCAAGTTGTAGATGACTACCAATCTATGAACTTCGAATTCCTGGATGAAAATATCATGCTAATAGTAGATGGTGAAGAACCTGGACTGTATGAAGGACCTGAGCAAGGATCCCAAGGGACTATGGTTTTTTATGGAGCTTCCAACCCACTTGGTAACGGAATTGGTGCAGTGATCATTTCCCCCAAAGGTCGCCATACGCCTTTCAATGCCAGACTTTGCTTTGACTGTACCAACAACGTGGCCGAATATGAAGCGTGCATCTTGGGTCTTAAAGATGCTATTGACTTAAGAATCAAATTCCTGAGCGTATATGAGGATTCAGCCTTGGCAATTAGTCAAATTAAAGGAGAATGGGATACAAAACATCCAAATATTATCCCTTACCGAGAACTTGTGCTAACCTTGATCCCATACTTTGAAGAGATTACCTTTGAACATATCCCAATGGAAGAGAATCAGTTGGCAGATGCCCTAGCTACCATGTCATCCATGTTCAAGCTCAAATGGGACAACGAAGCTCCCAGAATTATTATCGAAAGATTTGATGAACCAGCGCACTGTTATGAGATTGACACTGATGGAGTAGAGGAGAAGCATTGGTTTCATGAAGTGAAAAGATATCTTGAAGCTCAAGACTATTATGAAGGGCCGTCAATCAATGACAAGAAATTCCTATGGAGGTTCTCAGCTAAATTCTTCCTGAGCAATGGGATTTTGTACAGGCGCAACCATGATTCAACTCTGCTTCGTTGTGTCAACAAGAAGGAAGCAGAGAAAATAATGAAGGATATGCACGAAGGCATCTTCGGTACTCATTCAAGTGGACATACCATGGCTAAGAAAATTTTGAGAGCAGGTTACTATTGGTCAACCATGGAAATCGACTGTCATCACCACTCGAAGACTTGCCATAAGTGCCAGATCTATGCTGATAAAGTTCATATACCTCCAACTCCTTTGAATTTCATGACTACTCCTTGGCCATTTGCAATGTAGAGCATTTATATGATCGGAGAAATCAAGCCTACTGCCTCTAATGGACATTGCTTCATTCTCGTCGCCATTGACTACTTTACAAAATGGGTTGAAGAAACTTCATTTGCCTCAATTGCCAAGAATGTGGTAGCTCGACTCACAAGCATAACCTTATCTATCGGTATGGCATCCCTGAGAGAATCATCACTGAGAATGGTACCAACCTTAACAACGCAGTGATCATTGAACTCTGCATGCAGTTCAAGAACAAGCATCACAACTCTTTTCCATACAGACCTAAGATGAATGGCACAGTGGAAGCCGCCAACAAGAACATAAAGAAGATTATGCAAAAGATGGTGGTGACCTACAAAGACTAGCATTAAATGTTACAATTTTCTCTTCATGGTTATCGTACTTCAGCGTGAACATCAACCCGGGAAACCCCATTCTCTCCAGTCTATGGTATGAAAGTTGTCCTTCCTGTCGAAGTTCAAATCCATTCTCTAAGGATTCTGAAAGAAGCAGACTTAGACGAAGACGAGTGGATTCAGACTAGGGTGGATCAGTTGAATTTGATTGACGAAAAGAGGCTGGTGGCTGTCTGTTATGGTCATATGTATCAAAAACGTATGATCAAGGCATTCAACAAAAAGATCAAGCATCTGGTATACCAGGCTGGTGACTTGATAATAAAGCGCATCGTTCTACCATAAGGGGATCCCAGGGGCAAATGGACTCCCACCTACGAAGGGCCATTTATTGTCAAGAAAGTATTCTCGGGCGGTGCTATGATGCTAACCACTATGGACAGCGAATATTTCCCGCACCCTGTAAACGCGGACATAGTCAAAAAATACTACGCATAAGAATGACCTGCTAGGTTGACATACCTAGGAAAAAATAAGGGCATCCCGACGAACCAAAAGGGTTCGGGAAAAAATTAGGGATATATACAAAAGATTGTACACCTGGCAAGTCGAAAACTTTCAGGTAGCTTGGGAAAAAAGGGTATCCTGGTGGACCAAAAACCTGAAAGGGTGGTCCAGGAAAAAAATAGTGATTAAAAGCGTATGACTTTGTCCCGTTGGATCACTTACATGCAAGCTTTATTACCAAAGTCGAAAGTTCTAATGGTTCAATCAACTTCTTCCGATTGCAAGGGACGAGATGTTCGAAGACATATGGGAAATAGTAGAGTTGGAACCCAATGAGATAACTTCCACATGGCTATACTTTTCTTTTTCACTTTGTACTCTTTTCATTTCACGATGACTTCCTCTTACTAGGATTTCCGTCTCTTTGTATAAAATCTCCTGTTTATAGGAAAATTATCAATATAAATACATCTTAAAGTTCAAACTTTTGCTTTTTCTGTTTTGCTTGCAAAAACGTCCAATGACTAAAATTGAATGAACATATGCATATGAACGTGATTAACTGTTAACAAATATATGCATAAGAACAGGAATAAGCATTTACTCAAGATTTTGTGAGCTGGAATGACACTTAAGTTATTTATAAATCCCCACAGAGCCACTCATATGAGATTATCCCCCATAGAGTAACCTTCATGAATTCATCCCTAATAAGGATACATTCCCCACAATTTCCTTACAGAGTTCCAATCAGTACACTTCATGAAATTTCTCTTCCCCGGCTGAGTTTAAAAACTGTAAAATCCATGCAGAATTCTTCTCTCTAGTAAAATTCAATTCCCCCAAGAGAGTTTATTTCCTCAGTAGAATACTTCTTTGACAATGGGGTTTTATTTCCCCCAACAACCTACAAATTCCCCAGCTCGAGTCTATTCCTCAAACTACCACAAATCACTGACAAAGTCCCTCTCCCCAGTAAAGTTGCCACTATCCCCAGAGACTTGCTACAAAACCTGGAATCGGACCAGATATCAGTTAGCCTTATCTTCCCCAGATAAGTCGGAAGGTTATCCATCTTTTTTATCCCTAGACAGCATATACAAAAATTATCCTCCCCAGACGAGTTGGAAGATTATCTATCTCTTTTATCCCCAGACATGGTATACAAAAATTATCCTCCCCAGACGAGTCGGAATATTATCCATCTCTTTTATCCCCAGTCAGGATATATAAGAATTAAATTCCCCAGTAGAGTAATGGACGACCAAGGTTCCTAGACTCTACTCCCCAAACAGGAAGTCAATATCCCATAGCGGAGTTTCCTCAAACAAGTAAGCAAGAATCCTCAGCGGAAGCATTCTAGACAAGGTTGAAGATACACATACTCTTCATCCCCAATAATAGTCAAGGATTTATTTTCCCAGACAAAGATATTGCATGGGTCTACAAATACACTTTAAATAACATTTCACATTCATACGTCATAGCATATGTATACGAAATGCATATAGCACAATCTCATTTATTTTGAGAACATCGTTACGCAATGCATTTCATACATCATGACATTGCATTAATCTAACTCTTTACCTTTTCAGGAAAGATCAATCAACAGACGAATATCATCAACAATTTTCAAATAGGTCCAAGATTAATTCTCGAAATAAGACGGGGTAACTATCTGAATGACCATCCACAGATTAATTCCTGAAATAAGACATGACAACTATCTGTAAAATAAAACTGATTGTAGATCAATTCCCGAAACAGGACGGGGCGACTATCTACATGAACAGATTGAAGATTAACCTCCGAAACAGGATGGGGAAACTATCTTTGTTTATTTTTGGTCAGATAAAGACCAATTCCTGAAATAGGACGGGGCGACTATCTTTGTCACCAATGATATGAACTCCTGAAACAGGACGGGTTTACCAACAAACTGATTATAGATCCATTCCCGAAACAGGACGGGGCGACTATCTTTATCACCAATAGATTAATTCCTGAAACAAGACAGGGCAACTATCGGTGAAAAATTGATTGAAGATTAACTCTGAAATAGGACATGGAAACTATCTTTCTATCTCTTGGGTCAGATATAGATCAATTCCAGAAATAGTACGGGGCGACTATCTATATGATAAGTAGCTACTCAAACACCTTTCCAAAGGTTCATTCTGGAAAGCATTCTTCAGATACAATCGAGCGTAGACTCATTCTAATACTTATATCAACAATTACCTATAGATGGCATCTATAATACCATCTTGTCACCTCTCCAAATGGCATCTCTAATCCCATTCCTGATATAATCAACAAACAGTTTTACTTCATGCACAGGCGAGTGCAAATTTCTCGACACTTAAGTGTTCAATCCCTTTCTACCTTTAAGTCACGAATGGAAGACAATCCAATCTAACTCTTCAGGTTTAAGAAGATTAAACATGGGCATCTTTTTTACCCAAAATTTTCCCTCCCTTTTCTTCAATACATTTCTCATAAAAGATCTCAAATGCTCAAGGATGCTCAAGAGTTGATCAGACAAGCTCACCTCCTAAGCACTGAGTCCACAATTAGGGTTTTTGTTTTCTCAAGGAAAATTGGACTTATAATGCCTCAAGTAACTTTCATGGTTCATTATAAGTCTCCAATAATCCTCATACCAAGTTCCAAGTCTTGCATCACTAATTTGCTCAATCAATTGCTAAGATGACTGAAAATCGGCTGTATTGGGTAAAAAGTCAATTATGATCAATTTACAGTCAAAATTCATGGTTTTTGTCCAAAATCAACATTTTTAAGTAATATTCATCAATTGATCAAGGTTTTATCACAATTCCTCAAGAAAAGCACTCAAATCATCAAAGGGGCAAATTTGTCAAAATTAGGGTTTTGATTGAGAATGACTGATCATTGACTTTTGACCTAGTACATGACCTAATGACTTGAAGCATGACTTTAAGGACTCAACAAAATATCTTGACCTAATTTAATTTCTCAAATAATTTCTCAAGATCAAGAGATTGATAGTTGAAATTTGGTGAAATTTTCAACAAGTTTGGTCAGATTTTTGTCCTAACTTCTTGGCAATTTTTCACCAAGTTCTAAGTTGATTTAGCCAAAGTGGTCAACATGAAGGTTGTAGAAAATGTTTCAAGCTTTGCAAAATGTCCAATAACTTGAAGAGATCATTTTTGAGCTAGGATAATCGAAGAGAAGAAGTTGGACATCCATTCTTGAATTTTTGGTCATTTTATGATAAACCTTATGATACAATCTTCAAGCATGCTGCATAAATCTTGATTTTCAAGCTTCTAACTTTCAAATCACTCCATAATTAATTGTTTACACAAATGATTGAGCTATGATCCAAGTGCTTGAGCCATTGTCCAAGTGATTATTCCATTTTTGGCACAAAGTTAACATTGCCATTCTTGAAAAGTTACTTTATACACAATGTCAACTCTCCTTGAGCCCATACGTTATTGCTTATGATTCCAAAACATTTCAAAGCAAGAAGAAACCATCTACAATCCTGTCAACCACCCTACAAGCCCTTGTACTATGCATTGAAACTATGTATTTCAAGTTTGCTTCAAAATTAAGTCACATAACCATAACATGTGATCTTTGATTTCTGATTACTTGAGCCTCTAAAACATTTATCTATAAATAGAGAGGTTGTTTGAAATCCTTAATACGAGTTCAAGATCCCTCTAACCCCCTCAAACTCCCTGAAACTTAGAATTATACAAAAAACATCCATTGTTGCAACTTCTGGCCAAAAACTCCAAACACATAATCCCTCGTGTGTTCCCATTCTAAATCATTTAGACATCATCTACATATCATATATGACTTATCCTCACCATTGTTTCATAACTGTAACTGCATCTCCATCATCCTCCAAACTCAAAAATAACAACCTACAACTTGACTTCTCCATAATGTTTCCGCCACTTTCAGCTCAAAGTAAGCATTGCAATAACTTCCTACGAGTCCAGTGAAGCTATCCAGATCATCACAACACCTCCACAAGTGCTCAAACTTCAAACACGATTTCCAGTTTTGAGGTAAGTTTTCTCAACTTTGAACTCTTTATACAAACATCATTAATGGTTACTTTGTGAATGAAAAATGTAGACAGCGTTGCCCTGAAGCTAACCATGCCATTAGTTTTCATTTATGTTAACTGTATATGGAGAATTTTGAAGTTGAACTTTCATAAAACTTAGGTTTTAATTTGGTACTAAAAAAAATTCATGCCCATCTTTGATTTATAGTTTAAGTTATTTACATGGTTGAAGTTATATTTGAAGTTATATTATAAACAGATGAAACAACCACCCTACTGACATAGAAGCGCGCGCTAAGGCATTTGTGTATAGGGACCTGGGCTCGAGCCCCAGCAGTACCCTTTTATTTATTTCATACTTTTATGTCTTAGATCATGTGCATGCAAGCCCAATATGTGCACCATGCGCCTCTCACCATCACCATCAGATCTGCCAGCCATCAAATCTAGCGCTCCACATGAGCAAGTCTATTATGCACTCCAAGAAATCAGCAACACTGAATCAAACAAAATGTTGGGCTTCCCTTGTGTTTGGGACCTTTCTTTTTTATTTTTGTTATTTTCTTACCCCCTGACTACTTTTTAACACGGGCCCATTTTATTTTATTTTTCAAACACAAAAACTGACTTTTTTTTGGCTTAACATTTTCCACCCCCCATTTTCCTTTTTTGTAGCGCCTAGGCCCAACTTTTTTTTATTCCTTTATATTTTCCTTCTTACTTATTTATTTATTTTTATTTAACCAAAAAAATACAAAAATATATTTTCCTAAATAATAAAATTAAAAATACGTCAAGCACTTTATTTTATTTTATTTTAATTAATTTAAATTCTATTATTTCTTTTACAAATTGATATTAATATCCAAATTATTTTATAAACAAATTATTAGACTTAGGTTTTATTTTCTTCTTAATTTCCATTGACATAGATTTTAGGTTTTTGTTTTGATTAATTAATTATTTTAATTAGGTTAACTATCAAACCTTTTTTTCCATCAAAAAACACAAAAACAATTTATTTTCTTTCTTCTTCATCTTTATATTTTGTGCATTTTATTATTATTCATATTCAATGAATTGTAATAGATAATTAGGCTTTATTTCTTTCTTCCTCTCATTCACAAAATTGTACCTCCCCATTCCCAAAGCATTGTAATAGCGTATGACATTTAAATTCCGCAATTTACCCCTTTCCTTATTATTGCTAGTAATTATGGTTTGCATGCCAATACTTAAAATCAAACCTAGAAAAACCTAATCCAAGACAAATAATTGAATCAAACACACTTTGCACACATGCACCTCTAGGGTAACCTACACTTGTTGCCTCGGATATAAACAGTCATGTCCCTCGAACGTGGGATGCTTTAACAAAGACCCTCAATTAAAAGGTCGTAGTCCCCCGATGACCCTTTGATATTGCTTCGATAAACGATCTTAGTCCCTTAAAAAAATTGCTAAAGCATCTTACAAGTTGCCTTCTATGACTGTACGATGACCCATGACCGTCCCTCACATCCAATGATATGGCTTCCTACCAACTAATGGTAAAATAGAATTATCTAGAGGAGGAGGAAAAGAACATAGAATTTTTTAGTAGGTAAATTGCTCATAATTTCTTGCTCACAAACTAAAACAATTTTCACACCTCACACTTTCAAAAACAAACAACTTTTCAAACACTCTCTTTTCGATAAATATTTTTAAAACAAACACTTTGTATGTATTCTCAACGATACGAGGATCTTTACATAGTTTGTCGTACTAAGGCGTTTTAAAAATATTTCCAAAAAAAATAAAGATTTTGTATACATTCTCAACGATACGAGAATCATTACAAAATCACCACTTTCAAAACATCTTCAAAACATCTTTCAACTTACACAAAACACAAAGCATTTTCAAAGTGATCAGGAAATTAAGAGCACGTAGATAACTACAGATGAAAAGGGTGCTAACACCTTATTTTCATAACCTACCCCCCAAACTCAAGAAAATTCTCAAAAGGTCTTTCCTATTATTTTCACCCTTTCCTTTATTGGATAAAAGAAAATTCGGTGGCGACTCTTGCTATCCGCAACATTTGCGATAAAATGCAAACACCCAAGTCAGTTCTCTCAATGTATCACACCCATTCATAAACTTGTATCCTCGTTCCCATATGGTTTGTAATTGATTAGAATTTTATTTCTTTGTATGATTTAATTTTTTCTTAATTATGCATATGCCATTCTATCAAGACACATGGTCTCATCTTGGGCTCATCATCAATGAAAAGGTATCCACCTATAAATACACACTTGCGCACATTCATAGTTTGGTCCTGGGCTTTTCTACAACGACAACTATTCGATCGATTGTTCTAATTGGTCATTTAGAATACTAGGCCCACGCTAGTCTCACTTTCTAGGATCATGCATATAGCCACCTTGTATGGGCTTTTTATTTTTATCTTATGCATTGAATAAACTTTCTTATTTCCTCTTGGTCCACATACCAAGCATTTTCTTAAAGGGTCTCATGGTTGAGTTTGAGCATGGCCATTCTCATGAGATTAATCAAGTTTTTCCCTTGGTTAATCATAACCTAAATCCATCACTGGTCTATATACCAAGTGTTCCATGCACAAAAGGGTCTCATAATTAAGGATAGGAGCACCTACTCTCACGAGATTAATCAAGTATAGACCTTGGTTAACCATAACCTTATTCAACTCCCCTATTCCAAGCACTCTATTTATCTTGTGGACACTTGTGCTATGATTTTGCTATTGATTATCGATGCAACTCGGGTATGACTAATTATTGGTTGATGGAGGAAACTAAAGGAGGCTTCGATAGAGTTTTCTTATCACGTGTGCATTGAATAGGAAACAAACCTTTTCCATTAGGTAATAACATACCTCTCTTTATTCTCGCATATTGATGCATGATTAAAAGTCTTACCTTTGTAAGCATATTTTGATTGTTTAATTGCTACATTTCCTCTTACTTGACTACTTCTTAGGTGTTTACCTATGTGTATGATCTTTCTTCCTTACTTGCTTATCTAAGCATGTTTTCTTTAGGTATCTTATCTAAGTACAGTATATCTTGAGTAAGTCTCTACTTATCATGTACGATGCGTGATTATCTAATCATCATCTCATATCTTTTATCCTACTTTGATTCTTAATATTATTGTTAGGTGTTGTAATACTGTGGGAGAACTGACTTGGGTGTTTTGCGTTTGATCGCAATTGTTGCAGATAGCAAGAGTCGCCACTAACTTTTCTTTTATCCAATAAAGGAAATGGTGAAAAGAACAGGAAATACCTTTTGAGAATTTTCTTGAGTTCGAGGGGTAGGTTATGAAAAGGGAAGGTGTTACCACCCTTTCATCTGTAGTTATCTATGGGCTCTTAGTTGCTAGATCACTTTGAAAATGCTTTGTTTGAAAATGTGTTTGTGGTTTGTTTGAAAGTATTTTTGAAAAGTTCCTTCATTTAGGCGAACTTTATAATGATTCTAGTCTCTATAAGAATGCATACAAAGTGTTGACTTTTGACAATATTTCATTTGAAAGTGTTGGTGTGTTTGAAAGATGTTTTTGAAAATGGTTGTGAGCAAGAAACTATGAACATTCTACCTACTCAAAGAATCTTAGTTCTTTTCCTCCTCCTTTAGATATTGCAATTTTACCATTGATTGATAAGAAGCCCTATCATTGGATGTAAATGGACGGGCGTGGGTCATCGTATAGTCATGAAAGCAACATTTTATGATACCTTAGCAGTTTTTTTAAGGGTCTAAGATCATTTATGAAGGCAATATTTGGAAGGTCATCGAAGGACTTTGATCTTGTTTTTATTGTTTTTTCTAAAGTATCCCACGTTTGTGTAACATGACTATTTTTATCTTAGGCAATAAGTGAGGTTAGCCTTAGAGGTGCAAGTTTGAAAAGTGTTTATTTTTCATGCATTTTTGTCTTTTGATTTAGGGTTTTCTACTTGTTGACTTTATGTCTTACCATACAAATCATCATTACTAGCATTTATATTGAAAGCGATAAATAGCGGAAATGTAAAATTCTACGCTATCACATCATTTGGAGATGGGGGTACAAATTTACAAATGGGGAGATATGATAAATTACACCTAGTTACTATTACAACCATATTGAATGATGTCAAATATAAGTACTAGAATGTAAAGGCAGTGTGAAAGGAAAATGAAATTGTTTTTGTTTGAGTTTTTTGTATAAGAGGGTTTAACTTAATTAAATTAAAAGAAAAAATAACTAATTAGTCTAAGTTAATTTAAGAAAACCAAACCTAAGTTATTTTGAGAAAAGAAGTTGAATTAATCAAGAAAGCAATTTTTAGGGTTTTTGTGAAATGGTTTTATCTTAATTAAACTAGTATGAAAAACTTAATTAATTAAAAATCCTAAGTTCTAAATTAATTTTAATTAAAAATAAAATTAAAAAAATCAAAAAAAATAAATCTAAATCTAATATTATTTTAATTAAAAAAGAAATTTGTAAAAGAAGATATTATTGGTCTTTTGGCTTTAAAAGAAATAAAATACTAATACTAAATATTCTAAATAAAATATAAAACATTTTTTAGAATTTTTGATTTAATAAAAATAATAATAATAATAATAATAATAATAATAATAATAATAATAATAACAATAATATTAATAAAGAAAGGACATATAATTAAATAAAGTATAAAATTAAGTTAGAGGGTGTGAAAATGAGAAAAGTGGTTTGGTAGCAAAAACAGATTTGTTTTGGGTTAGGCCAATCATTAATTTCTCTGTAATAAAAAAACAAAGAAATGAAATAAAAGAAATAGGATGCGTGTTGTTTCAGAAAATGGGGGTTAGAGAGAGTAAAATGGTGAAGGCCCATTGATTTTAGGCCCAGTGCGCCTGTTCCAAACAAAAAAGAGAACACATAAAATGTGAAAAAAACAAAAGGGTCTCGCTGGGGCTCGAACCCAGGACCTTCTATACCAAAGCCTTACGCGCGCGCTTGCTGCCACTGGGGTTTCCTGTTTCTTCCATTAGTAATACAACATGTAATAAACTTAAAATCAACTAAGTTCATGTTATCAACTTCATCTTCTTCCTCGCGCCAACTAGAGCTTTTGCAACTCATTCATTTCTCAACCATTCTCAAAAGTATGAACATCAAACTTGTTAGAAATTTCACCATGATTCTAGAAATATAAACAACTTAAACAATGGCTCAAAGATGAGCACGGATTTTAACTAGTACCAATTCTAACCTAATTTTTTCAGAGATTTCAAACTTAAAATTCTTACTACTCAAGCAACATAAATGAAATCTAAGGGCATGGTTAGTTTGGGGCTATGATACCTACATCTTATCTTCACAAATAGAAAGCTAACAATGCCTATATGAAGAGTTCAAAATTCAGAAAACTCACCTTGAAAATGGGATTCGTGTTTTGAGTTTGAGCAACTTTCAAGGTGCTACAATGATCAGGTTAGCTTCCTTAAGTCTCTAGGAAGATAATGCAATGATTAGCTTGAGTTGAGAGTGGCTGAAAAGATCTGGAGAAGTCTAGTTGCAGACCCCTATTTTTGAGTTTGGACAATGGTGAAAATGGTGTTGCAGTTTGGAAACAAGGACTGGGATGAGTTATATTTGAGGTAAGGAAGCTTTTGAGGTGATTTGGAGAGGAAACTCACAAGTGGTTTAAGAGATGGAAGTTCTTGAGCAGAACTGTGGCAACAATGGAATTTTTATGTAGTTTCTAGTTTTCAGGGAGTTTGGATTAGTTTTAGTGCTTTCTAATTCGTGTGTTAAGTTTCATAAGAGTGTCTTAACTTATAGGAAAGGGTTTGGAGACTTGGAATGACCATAATCACAAGATCACAAGTTATGGGATTTTGACTTGTTTTTGAAGCAAGCTTGACAAGTATGGTTTCAAGGCAAGGTACAAAGTTGTCTAGAGTAGTTACAAACTTTAAACAAGCTTATATGACTTTGTAGGGGAAGCTTGTGCAGAGGAACAAGTGCAAGGCTCAATACAAGTCGACTTTGCATAAAGCTTGCTTTACTAGAATGGAAGTGGTGACTTTCTCCCTAAAATGGCAAATTTCTTTGGACAATGCTTGAATCAATTGGACAATGGCTTAATCAATTGTGTAAATCATTAATTACGGAGTGAAACACAATTTTTAGTCCATTAAATCAAAGATCAAGCAGCATGGCTATGGATTTGGTCAAGTGTTCATCACAAAATTGACTTGTAATTTAAATTTGAAACCCTAACTTCATCTCTTCGATTCTCCTAGCTAAATAATGATCTTAATAAGTTCTTAGACATTTTGGAAAGCTAGAAAAATCCTATAAAACTTTCATGTTGGACACTTTTTAAGAATCCAATTAGAACTATGTGAAAAGTTGTCATGAAGTTAGGTAAAAAAATCTGCCTAAACTAGTCAAATTTTCACTAAGTGTTTTTACACAAAGTGCATGACTTTGTGAATCCATAACTCAAAATTCAAGCATTTCTAGGACTTGATCAATAAATCAAAGTTGTACATATCATCAATATCTACAACTATCATGTTTGAAGTTTTCTTTAAATCATCTTGCATCTTGGTGAAAAGTTAGCATGAAGTCATGAAAAAAGTAATACTTAAAACACTTAGAAAATTTTCTAAGTCTTAAAAACTTTGACTTTTCAAAATGACTTTTTACTTTCTTGATTTCTTGATGATCAAGTTACATATTTTTGAATGTCTTGATGAAATGTGATCTTTGAAACTCAATTTTTATCAAAAAGTCAAAGTTTGACTTTTGGTGTATCAGTTGACTTTTCATCAGTTGACTGAATTTCAAATATCAATCAATTGATCATGAGAAATGTTTTTGAGCCATGAAATTAGGTAAAAATGTTGTATTTTAATCCTTTAGATTGTGCTTCAATCCATTAGATCGTGTATTAGGTCAAAAACTCTTGATCAGTCAAATACAGTCAAAACCCTAATTTTGACCATTTTGCCCTTTTGATGATTTGAACATTTTTCTTAGGGAATTGTGATCCAATCTTGATCAATTGATACATATAACTTCAAAATGTTTATATTGGTCAAAAATATTGAAGTTTGACTGTAGGTTGACCATAATTGACTTTTTACCCAATATAGTTGATTTTGGGTCATCTGATCAATTGACTGAGCAACTTTGAGATGCAAGGGTTGAAACTAGACATGAGCAATCTTGAGGGTCTATAATGATCCATGAAAGTCATTTGAAGTATTAGAAGTCCAATTGTTCTTGTGAAAACTCAAACCCTAATTTGAGGTACCAATGTTGAGGAGATGGCTTAACCTAGTCAATAATTGTGCAAGCTTGAGCTTTTGAAGATCTTTGTGAGAAATGTATTGAGATAAGAGAGGGAAAATTTTGGGGTACAACAGTTGCCCCTGTTCAATATTCTTACACTTGAAGAGTTAGATTGGCAGGTCCGCCATTCGTGACTTGAAGGTGGAAGATGATTGAACACTAGAGTGCCCAGGAATTTGCACTTCATGATGTGTTAGTTGATTGTGTCGAGAATGGGCTTAAAGATGTCATTTGGAGAAGTAATAAAGAATGTGTCCGAGATGGGCTTACAGATGCCATCCAGAGTGATTGTTGATAAAATCAGAAGAAATATTAGAATAAATCTTTGGTCGATTTATACTGAACCAAGCAGGAACCTTGAATAATCATTAACTGGATAACAAATCAGTGTAAATCTTCGAAGCGATTTAACTGAAACAGAGAAAGTATCTACCGAAACGGAATCAAGATGAACCATTGATCGATTTAAACTGAACCAGCAGAGGTGTTGAATAATCTTTAACTGGAGAACGAATCAGTATAAATCTTCAGAGCAATTTAATTGAACCAGTGAAAGTGCCTAACGGAATGGAATCAGGATAAACCATTGATCAATTTAAACTGAACTAGTAGAGGTCTTGAATAATCTTTAATTGGAAAACGAATCAGTATAAATCTTCGTAGCGATTTAACTGAACCAGAGAAAGTGTATATCTAAACGGAATCAAGATAAACCATTGATCAATGTAAACTGAACCATCAGAGGTCTTGAATAATCTTTAACTGGAGAACGAATCAGTATAAATCTTCAGAGCAATTTAACCAAACCAGAGAAAGTCCCTACCGGAGTAGAATAAGGATAAGCCATTAATCAATTTAAACTGAACCAGCAGAGGTCTTGAATAATCTTTAACTGGAGAATGAATCAGTATAAATCTTCGGAGCGATTTAACTGAACTAGAGAAAGTGTCTACTAGAACGGAATCAGGATAAACCATTGATCGATTTTAACTGAACCATCAGAGGTCTTTTTGTTGCTGATGATATTTATATGATGATTGATCTTTCCTGGAAAGGTAAAGAATTATATATTATGCAATTCCATGATGCAAGCATTGCGTAGTTATGTTTTCAAAATAAATGAGATTATGCTATATGCGTTTTGTATGCATATTTCATGATACATTAATGTGGAATATAGAAGTAAATCTTTGTCTAGAAAATAAATCCTTGGCAACTGCTGGGGAGATTTGGGAAGTTGAATCTCGAACTATTGCTAGAGATGGAGAATATGTGTATCTTTGACTTTGTTTAGAGTGTTTCGCTGGGGATTCCTGTCTCATTGTTTTTGAGGAAATTCCACGGAGAATGTAGATTTATGCTTAAGGGATAGAGCTCAGGAATATTGGTTGTCCATTACTCTACTGGGGAATTATAACTTGAATGGGGAGAGTAAAAATTAACTAGTATCTGACACGAATTCCAGGATTTGCAGCAACTTTCTAGGGATAGTAACGACTCAATTTAGGACAAAAGGGGTTTTTTCGTTGATTTGTAACAGTCTAAGAAAAAACTCGTGTTGGGGAATCTATAGTTTGTTGGGGAAATAAACCCCATTGAGGATAATATTTCGAAGACCTTATTGGGGAGATGAATTCTTTTGGGGAGGACCCCGCAAGTTTTTATTTTTTCAGTTAAGGCCAACTCAGCTAGGGAGAGGTTTTTTCAAGAGATTATTCTTTGTGGGGATGATCTTATTGAAGCAACTCTGTGGGGATATCCCAAATCCTTAAGGAACTTCTTATTATATACATTTGTTAATAATTACTCATATTCATATGCATATGTTCACTCAATTTTAATCATTGGACATTTTTTCACTCAAAATAGAAAAAACAAAAAGTTTGCACTTCGAAATATACTTGTATTGATGTTTTGCCTATAAACATGCATTTTTGTACAAGGAGACAGAAATCCTAGTAACAGGAAATCGTCGGAAAAAATGAAAGGAATACAAAGTGAAAGCAGAATAATAGCCATGTGGAAGTAATCTCATTAGGTTCCAACCCCGCTATTGCCCATATGTCTTCGAACATTATCCATTGTCATTGAAAGAAGTTGATTGAACTGATCTTATACAGACGAATTTGGACCTTGGTAATAAAGCTGGCTGTAGTGATTTCAACGGGACATAGTCATACGCTTTGATCCTTAACTTTTGCATGGACTGCCCTTTCGGGTTTTCAGCCCACCGGGATACCCTTTTTTGCCCAAGCCGTCCTTTTGGGTTTTCAAATTACCGTGTGTACCATCTTTTATATATATCCCTAACTTTTGCCCGAACCCTTTTGGTTCGTCGGGATGCCCTTATTTTTGCCCAGATGCGGAAAATCTTTGCCGTCTATAGTAGGTAGCATCATAGCTCCACCAGAGAATACTTTTTTAACAACAAATGGCCCTTCTTAAGTGGGAGTCCATTAGCCCTTGGGATCTCCTTGAGGAAGAATGATGCGCTTTATTACCAAATCGCGAGTCTGATACACTCGAGGTTTGATCTTCTTGTTGAAAGCCTTGATCATACGTTTTTGATACATTTGACCATGACAAACAACAACCAGTCTCTTCTCGTCAATTAAGTTTAACTGATCATACCTAGTCTGAATCCATTCATCTTCTCCTAAGTCTGCTTCTTTCATAATCCTTAAGGAAGGAATCTTAACTTCCACATGTAGGACAGCTTCCATGGCATAGACTAAAGAAAAAGGAGTTACCCCAGTTGAGGTTCGAGCCGAAGTACGGTAGCCATGAAGAGCAAATGGTAGCATCTCGTGCCAGTATTTATAGGTTACTACCATCTTTTGCACAATCTTCTTTATGTTTTTATTGGAAGCTTGCACTGCGCCATTCATCTTAGGCATGTATGGAGAAGAATTGTGATGCTTGATCTTGAACTGGGTGCAAAGTTCAGAGATCATAGCATTGTTGAGATTGGTTCCGTTATCAGTGATGATCCTTTCAGGGATATCGTACCGGCATGAGGTTATGCTTGATAAATCGAGCTACAACATTCTTAGTGATTGAGGAAAATGAAGCAGCTTCGACCCATTTGGTGAAGTAGTCGATGGCAACTAGGATGAAACAATGTCCATTAGAGGAAGTGGGCTTGATCTTTCCAATCATGTTAATGCCCCACATTGTAAATTTCCACAGAGCAGTCATGACATTCAAAGGAATTGGAGGCACATGAACCTTGTCGGTATAGATTTGACACTTATGGAAAGTCCCCGAGTGATGGTGACAATCAGTTTCCATAGTCGACCAATAGTAACCAGCCCTCAGAATCTTCTTGGCCATGGTGTGCCTGCTAGAATGAGTTTAAAAGACACCTTCATGCATGTCTTCCATGACTTTCTCTGCCTCCTTCTTGTCCACACAACGGAGCAAAGTAGAATCATGGTTGCACTTGTACAAGATCCCATTGCTTAGGAAGAATTTGGATGAGAACCTTTGCAGGAATTGTATGTCATTAATTGAGGCTCCTTCAGGATACTCTTGTGCTTCAAGAATCTCTTTACTTCATGATACCAAGGCTTCTCTTCATTAATGTCAATCTCATAGCAGTGCGCAGGTTCGTCAAATCTTTGGATTGTAATTTTGGGAGCTTTGTTGTCCCAATTGACATTGAACATGGATGACATTATTGCTAAGGCATCTGCTAACTGATTTTCTTCTCTTGGAAAGTGTTTAAAGGTGACTTTCTTAAAGTATTGGATCAAAGTTAACACGATCTCTTTGTAAGGGATCAGGTTTGGATGTTTGGTATCCCATTATCCTTTAACTTGACTGATTACTAGAGTTGAATCTCCGTATACGCTTAAGAATTTTATTTTTAGGTCAATGGCAACCTTAAGACCCAATATGCACGCTTCATACTCGGCCATGTTGTTTGTACAATCAAAGCAAAGCCTAGCGGTGAAAGGTATATGGAAGCCTTCGGGAGAAATAATCACATTACTGATTCTGTTACCCAAAGCGTTGGAAGCTCCATCAAAACCCATAGTCCATCAGGATCCTTGTTCAGGTTCTTCATACAGTCCAGGCTTTTCACAATCAGTTATCAGCATCATATTCTCGTCCGGGAATTCAAAGTTCATGGATTGGTAATCATCAACATCTTGATGGGCCAAATGGTCTTCTAGCAAACTTCCTTTGATAGCCTTTTATGTAGTGTATTGGATATCATATTCAGTCAAGATTATTTGCCATCTAACTATTCATTCGGAGAGAGATGGCTTCTCGAATATGTACTTGATAGGGTCCATCTTAGAAATCAACAAAGTGGTGTGAGTCAACATATACTGTCTTAGCTGGCGAGCAGCCCATGCTAGAGCACGGCAACCTTTCTCGAGTAGTAAATATCTTGTTTCACAGTCGGTAAACTTTTTTCTTAGGTAGTATATTGCGTGCTCTTTTCGGCCAGACTCATCATGTTGGCCCAAAACACACCCTATTGAATTATCTAATATAGTCAAGTACATAACCAGAGGTCTTCCTTCAACTGGAGGCATCAGGATGGGAGTTTCTTGTAAGTATTCTTTGATCTTGCCAAAGGCTGCTTGGCAGTCGTCGTTCCATCTGACTACTTGATCTTTCTTCAACAGTTTGAAGATTGGCTCACAAGTAGCAGTTAGGTGAGATATGAATCGGGAAATATAGTTGAGTCAACCTAAGAAACCCATGACCTCCTTCTCAGTACAGAGAGCTAGCATTTCTTATATGGCTTTGAATTTTTCAGGGTCGACCTCGATACCTTTTCCACTGACAATAATACCTATAATCTTACCAGACCTTATCCAGAAGGTGCATTTGTTGGGATTCAGCCTTAGCTTGTAATTCTTTAACCTCTAAAACAACTTGTGAAGATGATCAAGGTGTTGTTCCTCAGTTTGTGACTTTGCAATCATATCATCAACGTACACTTCTATCTCGTGATGGATCATATCATGAAATAGAGCTACCATAGCTCGTTGATAGGTTGCCCCTGCATTCTTTAAACCGAAAGGCATAACCTTATAGCAGAAATTCCCCCACTGTGTGACAAAGGTGGTATTCTCCATGTCCTCGGGAGCCATTTTGATTTGGTTGTAGCTGGAGAAACCATCAATGAAGGAAAATACTTTATGTTGAGAAGTGTTGTCGACCAAGACGTCAATATGCGGTAGTGGGAAATCATCTTTGGGGCTTGCCCTATTCAAATCCCTACAGTCTAAACACATACGGACTTTCCCATCTTTTTGGAACAGGGACCATATTTTCCACCCATTGGGGATATTACGTCAATGCTAGAAAACCTGCATTGAATTGCTTCATTACCTCAGCTTTTATCTTTTTAGACATGTTTGGGCCCATGCAACGAACCTTTTGCTTGACTGGAGGACAATCTTCCTTTGTTGGTAGACGATGGACCACAATTTCGGTATCAAGCCCCGGCATATCTTCATATGAATAAGCAAACACCTCAATATAGTCGTGCAACATCTGGACCAATCTGCCTTTGACACTGTCTTCCAAGTTGGCGTCGATCTTGACCTCTTTCTTGTCTGTCTCAGTACCTAGGTTGATCACTTCAACTAGTTCCTCGTGCGGTTGAATGACCTTCTCCTCTTACATCAGAAGTCTGGCTAGTTCCTCAATTATTTCACAATCTTCTTCGCCTACGTCTTCGTCTTGGTAGATTGGATGTTCAAAGTCATAGATGGAAATAGCAGAGCCATTGCCAACGAGATCCAGAGTGGATGTGGATCTGCAAATATGCGTGTGTGCATGTAAGGTCACATGGCTATTTTGAAAATGCAATAAAGTGAAAGAAAGATAGTGAGCGCAAAATTTGAATGCAAAAGAGTCCAATAGTTTTTCATTAAATGATCATATGGCATATGAAAATGAACAAACCCTTAACAAATGGACCATGGTTCCCCGGGCATGGCACATGGCTTAAAGTCATAATTAAATTACAGACAGAGTTCTTAAATTGATAAAATAGTAAATAGTAATTACTCATTGTTGAAGGAGATAGGAATGAAATCTTTAGCACACCGGTTGTTGAGCCATTCATCAGTAGTCGGGTAGATCCAATCATTAAAGTAACATTCGTCTTTAGAGTCTTCAAGAGAATTCACTTCATGGTTAGTAATGCGGAGAGGTGGTTTTCCTATGCGAGCACGTCTAACCTCCTTTTGAGCTTTGGCAGTAAAACCCAAACCACACTTATCTGTCTTGAACGGAATGTCATGGAGTTGTCCCCAAATGGTACAAACTCTATCTTCAATCTCAGCACGAGCGTCTTTGAGGGAAGCCATCCTTGGCACATCTTTAACAACCTTTGGAACATCAGGAGTAGCCTTGGCAGAAGCAACCATGGGAGAGACCACTTCTAAGGCTTAACAAGGAGTTTCTATGAACTCTCCATCGATCTCAACATATTTAAATGAATTTAGATGGCTAACCATAAACACTTCTTCACCACAGACGGTAACAACCTTTCCCTTGACCGAATATTTCAACTTTTGATGTAGAGTGGAAGTCACCTCTCCCGCCCCATGTATCAAAGGGCGTCCAAGTAAGTAAGAGTAAGCAGGACGGATATCCATCACATAGAAAGTTGAATTGAAAATTTGGGACCCAACTTTTATGTGGAGATCAACTTCCCCATGGACCATCCTTTTTTATCCGTCGAAAACCCTTACTACAATGTCACTTGGCTTCAAAAAAAACCTTCGCAATCCAACCGATCTAGGGCACCTTTGGGCAAGACATTTAGAGAGGACCCAGTATCCACCAATACATGGGCCAGAGTGGTTCCTTTACATTCAATGGAGACATGCAAAGATTTGTTATTATTTCTTCTGGAGGGGGTTAAATCGGCATCCGGAAGTCCCAATCCATTATCGACAGTCAAACTCGCTACACAATTTTCAAACTGATCGGCTATAGTCTCTTGAGGAATATGAGCCTTCTTCAGAAATTTTATCAATGCTTGAGAATGCGCATTCGAGCAAAGTAATAAAGATAGCATATAAATATTAGAGGGGGTTTTCCCCAACTGCTCTACTATCTTATAATCACTTCTCCTTATAATCTTCAAAATCTCTTCCATTTCTTGGGAAGAGGGTTCCTCAATGGTAATTTCTTTGGCAAGCTCCTCCATCCTGGAAGGCTCAATCATCTTTTCTTTTCCCCTAGCATCAGTACTAGGTTTCTCAACAGTAATGCAAACATGTGTAGTTGTGGTGGTTGGAGGTGAAATATCAGGAGAGAAAATTCTCCCAATTCTAGTCACCTTGCTAGACCCAGCAATGTTAGTAATATCAACAGTCTTGTCTTTATCAATCCAGAAGTCTTGTCTAATACCATGGTAGTATACTTCAGCGCCATAATTCCAAGGTACCGCCTTATCGGAAGAATAAGGGACTGGCCCTGGTGTGGTAATCATCAATGGAGCTATCTTCGGTTCATTGGAAATCCTAATAGGACCTTTTGAGGTGATCCTAATAGGTTTGTTAGAGATAGTGACAATGGACATGTCTTCCATTTCTTGAGGTACAACTTCAGTTAAACTTTTTACAGATGGATTTCTTTCTAATAGAATCGCATGGTTGTCCATTAGGTGTTGGATACCTCTTTTCAGCCATTCGCAGGCATTGATTTGCACAACACAGTAACAACAATCTTCAAGGCAACTGGGGAAAACCCCAGCTTTCAACAATTTGTTTTTGACAAACTTTAGTGGAGTGGTTAAGTTATTAATAGAGGAAACAAAGGCGGTATCTTCAATAGCGTTGACACATTTGCAATGATTTGGCATAAGTGCGGTGATTACATTCAGAGTTGATGGAGGATCAAATTTAATGGTCTTGTTGTCAATGAGGTCTTGGATTTTATTCTTGAGAGACCAACAATAATTTGTGTCGTGTCCGGGGCTATTCGAGTGGTAGGCACATTTGGCATTGGGGTTGTATTTTAAAGAAGTGTTAGGGTTGGAAGGAGGATCTTGCATGGTCACCAAGTCAGCTTTCAAAAGGTGTTGTAGAGCTTGAGATAGTTGCATATTAATTTTGGTAAATTGTCTTCTTTGAACATCCGGTATTTGTTGATTATTTTGTTGATGAGGTCATTGAGCTGGAATTGGATTGGAAATAAATACAACCCCTACAGAATGGTGATGCTCATTCCTAGCACGACTTCTTGACCCATATATAGCATTAGTCTCTTTTTTTCCAATAAACGGCTTTTTCACACCATTTGATGAAGAGGCAGAGGCCATGGGTATCTTTCCACTTTTAATACCGCTCTCAACCCTTTCACCAGTCAAGATTAACTCACTGAACCCAGATGATAAGCTCTCAATCAGTAAGTTGAAAAAATGGCTCAGTCAATGTTCCCATGAACATATCTACCAACTCCCTGTTAGTCAATGGTGGCTGCACCCTACCAGCCAGGTCTCTCCATTTTTGCATGTATTCTTTAAAGCCTTCATTGGAACCCATGGTAATTCCTTGTAAATGCACTCTAGGTGGCGCCAGATCGGCATTGTACTGATATTGACGGTAGAAAGCGGTGGCCAAGTCTTCCCAGGTATGGATGTTGGAACCTTCTAACTGGTAAAACCACTTCAATTGAGTCCCAGACAGACTCTCTTGAAAGAAGTGCACCCATAACTTATTATCAGTGGTATGTAGTTGTATTTTACGGATGTAAGATCTTAAGTGAAGCTTCGGGCACGAGATGCCATCGTACTTGGCGAAAACTAGAATCTTGAATTTGTGGGGGATTGCTACCCCAGGAACCAACCCCAAATCACCAAAATCTAGGTCAGGCCCAGCTTGAATTTACATAGCCTTCAATATGTACTCCAGTTACTTATACTTGTCTTCGGCCGATGGATATTGTTTTTCAAAGTAGTACTCATCCTCAGAGATTGGATTGTTACCACCCCCATCACGGGTTCTCCTTGCATCTTCATCTTGATTCTCATCTTCCTCGGAGGAGTCTTCTACCACTTGAACTTTTCAAACGGGGCCCTTGAATCTCTTCCCATGTTGATCAAAGCCTTCTTCTTGGTCTTCTTCTCTGTAACCTGAAGGGACATCAGTTCTTACTGCCCTTTAGCCAAGTTGAGCAAGGTTTTTTGAAATTGAGAATTGTGTGTCTGCAATTCCTTCACAATCTACTCGAGATCCATCTTACTGAAATAAAAAGTAGAAAGATGAGGAAACCTGTGTTGGAAAATCTGCTTATGTTATGATGCATGTAATGTGAATGCAAATGTTTTCAAGGACCTTTCAGATTTAAATTTGTTTAAACGAAGAAGGAACAAACATTAATTATATTAATAAGTTCAAATGGTTTACAAAAATGCCTCTTGGGCCTACAATGGAAGAAGCAAAAATAATACAAAATAGACTCTTAAAACAAAAAGGACTCAAGTTTCCCATGAGCGTATTCTCTTTGGTGCTATGTAGGCGTTCAAACTTCTCTCTTCATGAAGCTGTCTCGTGAGCTCCAAAACCTTATTCTCGCTTGCGTATAATTTGGCTTCAAAGGTGTCTCACTCCCCCCCTTGAGTTGAATCCATGACCTTTGAAATTCCTCGAGAGTAGTAGGCATGTCAAGATGAAGAATAGTGTAGGGGACATATTCTTCGGCAATAGGCTCCATGATGATAGGTAAGGTGGCAGGATACGAAATCATGAGGTTTTGAGTGCAAGATCGCACCCACTTGAGATAAGGCTCCAAAGGAATGGAGTTCTTATGCCCCAATGTCTTGCTATCAACTTTGTTCACCATGCGCCAAGCTCGTATAAATCTTTGACGATAACCTTGGATATCGTTCTCATAGTCAAATACAATACCTTGGATAAGTGTGTCATGAGGGCCATCCCTCTGAGCATACTCAAATTGTCGTAGAGCCAATCAAGAATTATAAGTGATACCTCCCCTAATGCCAAGGAGAGGGATATTAGGGAATTCCTCATAATGGTTAATAATGATAACACCCTCCAAAGATCAAAAACACCAATGAATATCTGAATGTAAAAGTGACATCAACCTACTAGACCATCTCGTGCCTTGCTCATTCTTCAAAATAGACCGAGGAAGGTGTGAAATAAACCACCTAGCCAATAAAGGAGTGCAACACATAACAATTCCCCTTCTCTTCATGGTGCGAGTGTGAAGAGAGTGCAAAATGTCTCCAAGTAAGGTAGGCATCAGGTTACGAGACAGAAAAACGGTAACCGTATTCACATCTATGAGTTGGTCTGGGTTAGGAAATAGTACAATCCCATAGATTAGAAGAGACAAAACCTCTTCAAAAGCTTACAAGTCCAGAGCATCCCAAAAAAGTTGAGCCTTCTCAAACAGAAACTTGGCTAGAAAACACTTAACACCACTTCTTGTTTCCCAATTTGCCACAACGTCGGACCGTTGCAAATGTAAAGCTCGAGCAATCTCCTCAGGTCTTGGGTCTTTCTCAATACCGGTGAAGGATAGTTGATCAAGAATAGGCACTCCAAATAACTGAGAAAACTCCTCTATGGTAGGCACTAATTGGTAATTAGGAAATGTAAAGCAATGGTGTTTAGGGTCAAAGAATTGGAAAAGCACATGTACCATGTCCTCTTTAAAGTTTGAGGTAACCAAGTTGATGAGACGACCATACTTCTTAGTGAATAGAGAATCATTTGGAACCCGTGACGCTAACTCCTTGAGTTGAGGAGGCGCTTTCACAAGGTTGATTCGGATGGTATTTCTTTGCATGAAAGCCATGTCCTACAAAACAACACAAAGGTAAATCCAAAAAGTCCTTGAAATGGTTAGTGCAAAATGCCATGGTATAATGTCATGATGTTATGTACAAGTAAACACATATAAGAAAATCAAACAAATCCTTAGGTTTAGGCTTGCATGAGGTTTCATAGGTAAGTACCCTCTTGAAATTTAGTTGGTTCAACATGTCCTAGAAAGTAATCGAGTTCTAGGGAATCTCAATATCATTGATCTTTCTTCATTGGGCATTGTTTCAGCGTAAGCCTCTGTTTTGGAGATCAAAATATCCCAAAAGTATGATCTCAATGAGCGTAGTATCGAGTATCAACCAACTTCGTACATCACCAAAGTCGGCTATCTTACTACTTCTTAAGGGCCAAGTTATTCAACAAAAGGTTCTAAGGTCATTTAGTGCTCCATGACACCACACAGCGGTCCCGTATTCTCCTTAGTTCGCCATAAGGGATACCGATACCCACAAATATGTCACACTAACGTAGCTATTGCTTGAACCATATTGGTTTACACCGTAGAGTCTCCACAATCTTTGCTACTTACCTAATAATGTTCCCAGATCCGGGTAGAAGATCAATACAAAACCCAAACAAGGACCCAAAAATGTAAAGCAAACAAGTTAAACAATGAAAGAATTTAAAGGTGATCTAGTCTATAAGGTAACCCCACTTTTAAGTATATTCCCCAGCAGAGTCGCCAGTTCTTTAATACGGTGGGAAAACTGACCTGGGTGTTTTGTGTTTGATCGCAATTGTTGAGGATAGCAAGAGTCGCCACCGACTTTTCTTTTATCCAATAAAGGAAAGGGTGAAAAGAACAGGAAAGACCTTTCGAAAATTTTCTTGAGTTTGGGTGGTAGGTTATGAAAAGGGAAGGTGTTAGCACCCTTTTCATCTGTAGTTATCTACGGGCTCTTAGTTGCTAGCTCACTTTGAAAATTCTTTGTTTGAAAATATGTTTGTGGTTTGTTTGAAAGTATTTTTGAAAAGTGCCTTCGTTTAGGCGAACTTTGTAATGATTCTCGTCTCTATAAGAATGCATACAAAGTGTTGATTTTTGATAATATTTCATTTGAAAGTTTTGGTGTGTTTGAAAGATGTTTTTGGAAATGGTTGTGAGCAAGCAACTATGAACGTTCTACCTACTCAAAGAGTCTTAGTTCTTTTCCTCCTCCTTTAGATATTTCTATATTACCATTGATTGATAAGAAGCCCTATCATTGGATGTGAAGGGATGGGCGTGGGTCATCGCATAGTCATAGAAAACAACATTGTAGGATACCTTAGCAATTTTTGTAAGGGTCTAAGGTCATTTATGAAGGCAACATTTGAAAAGTCATTGAGGGACTATGATCTTGTTTTTGATTGTTTTTGCTAAAGTATCTCACGTTTGTGTAACATGACTATTTTATCTTAGGTAACAGGTGAGGTTATCCCTAGAGGTGCAAGTGTGCAAAGTGTTTATTTTTCATGCATTTTTGTCTTTTGATTTAGGGTTTTCTACTTGTTGACTTTATGTCTTTCCATACAAACCCTAATTACTAGCACTTATATTGAAAGCGATAAATTGCGCAAATGTAAAATTCTACGCTATTACATCATTTGGGGATGCGGGTGCAAATTTATAAATGGGGAGATAAGAGAAATTACACCTAATTACTATTACAACCATATTGAATGATGTCAAATATATGTACAAGAATGTAAAAGCAATATGAAAGGAAAATGAAATTGTTTTTGTTTGAGTTTTTTGTATAAGAGGGTTTAACTTAATTAAATTAAAAATAAAAATAACTAATTAGTCTAAGTCAATTTAAGAAAACCAAACCTAAGTTAGTTTGAGAAAAGAAGTTGAATTAATTAAGAAAGCAATTTTTAGGGTTTTTATGAAATGGTTTTATCTTAATTAAACTATTATAAAAAAAGTTAATTAATTAAAAATCATAAGTCCTAAATTAATTTTAATTAAAAATAAAATTTTAAAAATAAATAAATAACATTAAATCTAATATTATTTTAATTAAAAAAGAAATTTGTAAAAGAAGATATTATTGGTCTTTTGGCTTTAAAAGAAATAAAATACTAATACTAAATATTCTAAATAAAATATAAAATATTTTTAGGATTTTTGATTTAATAAAAATAATAATAATAATAATAATAATAATAATAATAATAATAATAATAATAATAATAATAATAATAATAATAATAATAATAATAATAATATTAATAAAGAAAGGAACATAAAATTAAATAAAATATAAAATTAAGTCAGAGGTGTGAAAATGAGAAAAGTGGTTTGGTAGCAAAAACATATTTGTTTTGGGTTAGGCCCATATTTGATTTTTTTGTAATAAGAAAAACAAAAAAAAAAAAAAGAAATAGGTCGCGTGTTGTTTCATAAAATGGGTAGAGAGAGTAAAATGGTGAAGGCCCATTGATTTTAGGCCCAACGCGTCTGTTCTAAACTAAAAAGAGAACACATAAAAAGTAAAAAAACAAAAGGTCTCGTTGGGGCTCGAACCCAAGACCTTCCATACCAAAGCCTTACACGCGTGCTTGTTGCCACTCGAGTGGCTTGTTTCATCTGTTAGTAATACAACATGTAATAAACTTAAAATAAACTAAGTTCATGTTATCAACTTTATCTTCTTCCTCGTGCCAGCCAGAACTTCTGCAACTCATTCATTTCTTAACCATTCTCAAAAGTATGAACATCAAACTTGTTAGAAATTTCACCACGATTCTGGAAATGTAAACAACTTAAACAATAGCTCAAAGATGAGCACAAATTTAAACTAGTACCAATTCTAACCTAATTTTGTCAAAGATTTCAAACTTAAATTCTCACTACTCAAGCAACAAAAATGAAATCTAAGGGCATGGTTAGTTTCAGGGCTATGATATCTACATATTATCTTCACAAATGGAAAGCTAACAATTCCTATATGAAGAGTTCAAAAGTCAGAAAACTCACCTTGAAAATGGGATTCATGTTTTGAGTTTGAGCAGCTTTCAAGGTGCTGCAATGATCAGGTTAGCTTCCTTGAGTCTCTAGGAAGCTAATGCAATTCTTAGCTTGAGTTGAGAGTGGCTGAAAAGGTCTAGAGAAGTCAAGTTGCATACCCCTGTTTTTAGTTTAGACAATGGTGAAAATGGTGTTACAGTTTGGAAACATGGATTGGGATAAGTAATATTTGAGGTAAGGAAGCATTTGAGGTGATTTGGAGAGGAAACACACGAGTGGTTTAAGAGATGGAATTTCTTGTGAAGAACTGTGGTAATAATGGAGTTTTTATGCAGTTTCTGGTTTTCCGGGAGTTTGGGTGAGTTTGAGTGCTTGCTAATTCATGTGTTAAGTTGTATAAGAGTGTCTTAACTTATAGGAAAAGGTTTGGAGACTTGGAATGACCAGAATCACAAGATCACAAGTTTTGGGATTTTGACTTATTTTTGAAGAAAGCTTGACAAGTATGGTTTCAAGGCAAGGTGCAAAGCTGTCTAGAGTGGTTACTGAAAGAACAAGATTAGTTCTGACCTATCCCAAGTGTTTTGATGATAACTAAATTATATTTAAGATAATTTATGCTCTAATGAATGTGTGTTGAATGTCTTAGTTAATGTTCTGACAAAAAACATTCCAAAGTACTAAGCAAAAATTATGAAGAAGTTCTTTGATAAAAGAATCTTTTATTCAAACGCATCTGCTGACTCTGGTAAAAACATTCATTTGTTAACTGTATCTTCTAACTTCTAGCAGGCTTCTTGATTCTTAAGATAACTTGAAAGCAAGCGATGTTCAAATATCTTAGCAAGCAACACTCTGACCAGAAGTTGAATGAAGCATGTTCTGAGTTAAAGCAACAACGTCTTAATCAATGTGTCTTGTCAAAGCAAAGGAAAACATGTTCTTACATTCTGACGTATGCTAATTAATGCAAAGACGGCTGGAAGCACTCAAGTGCCTATAACTTGTTTCTTGGAGAATGGAATTTTGCAAGGGTACACGCAAAGCATTTAATGCTCTCCATTTCCTCTGAAGGCAGCAACGGTCTTATTACTCCTACTATAAATAGAAGGACATTTATTGCAAGCAAAAAAAAGAGGAACAACGTTCAAACAAGAAACTACGTGAAAGATTCAAAAGCTTACAAACTCATAGTTCATACATTTTTGTGTATTACATTCTAAGAAAAATCACAGTTGTGATATAGCTTGATTAGAAGAAAACTCAATTTCAATTATCTGTAAAGATTATACTTCTGTATTTGTTCCTTGAGAGACCAAGTTTGGTCAGATTTCTCAAGCAGACTAGGACTAGATTTAAGTCTTAGTGGTGTTAGTCACTTGTAAGTTTACTTGTGCATTGTTAGTCACAACAGTTGTTGTGTGATTGTAATCAGTTGATTATAGTGGATTAAGTCCTTGTTGAGAAAGGCGAAATCACCTTGGCGGGTGGACTGGAGTAGTTTGAGTTCAAACGAACCAGTATAAAAATAACTGTGTTATCCCATTATTGTTTTGAGCTTTGTTTTGAAAGAACGAAAAAAAGAGTCTCTTATTCAACCCCCCCCCCCCCCCCTTCTAAGTGTTTTCTTACTCCTTCAATTGGTATCAGAGCTTGACTCTGAGCTCAACACTTCACCGTGTCAGGAAAAGATCCAGAAGAAAACACAATGGCCGCTGAACAAAACAATAATAGTTATAACTAACCTCCAGTGTTTGATGGAGAAGATTTTGAGTACTGGAAAGATATACTAGAAAGTTTCTTTCTAGGTCATGATAGTGATCTTTGGGATATAGTCTTGGATGGTTACAAACATCCTACAGATTCAGAAGGAAACAAAGTGGATAGAAAAAATATGGATAGACAACAAAAAGATGATTTTAAAAATCATCACAAAGCTAGAAATGTTTTTTTAAATGCTATCTCTAAAGTATAATATGAAAAAATCACTAATAGAGATACAGCGCATGATATGTTTGAGTCTCTCAAAATGACTCATGAAGGAAACGCTCAAGTTAAGGAGTCTAAAGCTCTGGCTTTAGTTCAAAAGTATGAAGCCTTCAAAGTAGAGGAAAGTGAGTCTATAGAAGCAATGTTCTCTAGGTTTCAAACTCTGATCGCTGGTCTAAGAGTTTTGAACAAAGGGTATACTAAAGCAGATCACGTGAAAAAGATCATCAGAAGCTTACCCAGAAGATGGGCACCAATGGTCATTGCTTTCAAGGTGTCAAAGGATCTGAACAATGTGTCTCTAGAGGAACTCATCAGCACTCTCAGAAGTCATGAGATTGAACTGGATGAGCATGAGCCTCAGAAAAAAGGTAAGTCTCTAGCCCTTAAATCAATTAAGAAATTTGATACTAACGCTTTTCAGGCTGAAGAAGAAAACTCTGAAGAATCAGCTTCAGAAGAAGACGAACTATCTTTACTCTCCAAAAGGATCAATCATCTGTGGAAGCACAGACAAAAGAAGTTCAGGAACTTCAAGAAGTCAGAAGATAAACCAGAATCTTCAGGACACAAAAAGTCAAATAGAAGAGAGATCATCTGTTATGAATGCAAAGAACCTGGTCACTTCAAAAGTGATTGTCCAAAGCTTCAAAAAGAAAGACCAAAGAAGAGATTTGGAAAGAAGAAAGGAATGATGGCAACCTGGGATGACTCAGATTCTTCTGAAGATGAATCTGGTTCTGAAGATGAAAATGCCAACCTAGCTTTAATGGCTATCATAGAAGATGACTTAGACTGTGAGTCAGAACAAAGAGAGGTATTTTCTGAATTTTCTAGAGAAGAACTTGCTGATAGTTTATCAGAACTTCTAGAAAACTATAGTAAGCTCAAAATCAAATACAAGAAACTCAAGAAGAGTCTTGCATCTGATTTTAAGAAACTCGAAACAGAAAAATCTGAACTTTTAGAAAACAATCTTAAACTTGAAAAGGAAATTCAAATTGTTCAAAAGAATTTTAGTTCAGGGTCTGTATCTAGTTCAAAAGATATTCTGAAAGAATATGACTATAGCTTTCAAACTTTTCTTGCTAAAAGCATAGACAGAAGCAAAATGGCTTCAATGATCTATGGAGTTAGTGGGAAAAACAGAAGAGGAATTGGATATGAACCTCCCAAAGGGAATGAGACATACATTCCAAAACTTGTTGCTAAAATGACCTTCACTTACAAACCTCTGAATAAGCAATTCAAGTTTGGAAACTCACATGATATAAAATATACATCACATTCTAGAAACTCTTATGCTAACCCAAAAGGACCCAAAAAGATATGGGTACCTAAGGATAAAATAATATTTGTTGCAGATGTCCTTAACAGCTCAATTGAAACACCAGTCATGGTACCTGGACTCTGGATGCTCACGAGACATGACGGGAAAAATTTCTATGTTCCAAAGCCTAGAACTTAAAGCTGGAGGAGATGTGAAGTTTAGAGGTAATCAGAAAGGGAAGATTATTGGTTCTGGAACCATACGAAACGGTAACCTTCCTTCTATCTCTAATGTTTTGTTAGTAAAAGGATTAGCTCATAATCTATTGTCCATAAGTCAATTAAGTGAAAATGGCTATGACATTATCTTCAATCAAAACTCCTGTAAAGCTGTAAATCAAAAGGATGGATCAATCCTCTTTTCTGGTAAGAGAAAAAACAACATTTACAAAATTGATTTATCAGATCTTAAATCTCAAAACGTAAAATGCCTTTTGTCTGTTAGCAATGAGCAATGGGTATGGCACAGAAGATTTGGACATGTCAGTCTTAGAAAAATCTCTCAACTAAATAAATTAAATTTAGTCAGAGGACTTCCCAATCTAAAGTACAACTCAGATGCTATGTGCGAAGCATGTCAAAAAGGAAAATTTTCAAAACCTTCCTTTAAATCTAAAAATGTTGTCTCTTCCTCTAAGCCATTAGAGTTACTTCATATTGATCTGTTTGGGCCAGTTAAAATTGCATTCATCAGAGGCAAGAAGTATGGATTGGTCATCGTTGATGATTTCAACAGATGGACATGGGTAAAGTTTTTAAAACACAAGGTTGAGTCACATTTGTATTCATTGACTTCTGTACTCAAGTGCAAAATGAAAAAGATTTTAAAATCACAAAAGTTAGAAGTGATCATGGTAGTGAATTTGAAAATCATTATTTTGAAAAACATTTTAAATAAAATGGTATTGTTCATAATTTTTCTTGTCCTAGAACTCCCCAGCAAAATGGAGTTGTAGAAAGAAAGAATAGAACATTACAAGAAATGGCCAGAACCATGATCAATGAAACAAATATGGCTAAGCACTTTTGGGCAGAAGCTGTGAATACAGCGTGTTATATTCAGAATAGAATCTCTATAAGACCTATTCTTGAAAAGACTCCCTATGAATTGTGGAAAAATAGAAAGCCCAACATTTCTTATTTCCATCCTTTTGGATGTACTTGTTTTATACTAAACACCAAAGAAACTCTGAATAAGTTTGATTCCAAAGCACAAAAGTGTTTCCTACTTGGATACTCTGAACGCTCAAAAGGATATAGAGTATACAACACAGAAACTTTGATTGTTGAAGAATCAATCAAAGTCAGGTTTGATGATAAGCTTGGCCAACAACAGCCAAAGCAAATTGATTTTTCTGTAGGTACAGAAGATCATCACTCAAACTCTGAAAGTTCAGAAGCAAAAGAAGACGTAGCAGATCATCCTCTTGACAATGCTCTGAACAATCTCAGAATCTCTGACCAACCCACACATAAAAGGTTTCCTAGATTATCTTCAGCTCACAAAGAAGACGTAATCATTGGAAGAAAAGAAGATCCCATCAGAACAAGATCATCTCTCAAAATCAATGAAGAATCTTTGTTTGGTTTAGTCTCTCTGATTGAGCCAACTACCATTGATGAAGCTCTGGAAGATAGTGATTGGATCTTTGCAATGCAAGAAGAACTAAATCAATTCTCAAAGAATGATGTATGGAATCTTGTTCCAAGACCCAAAGGATTCAATGTTATAGGAACCAAATGGGTCTTCAGAAACAAATTGAATGAACAAGGTGAAGTAATCAGAAACAAAGCACGACTGGTTGCACATGGTTATAGTCAACAAGAAGGAATTGATTATAATGAAACCTTTGCCCCAGTCGCCAGGTTAGAATCTATAAGATTATTAATTTCTTTTGTTGTACAAAATAACATTTCATTGTATCAAATGGATGTTAAGAGTGCATTTCTAAATGGTTATATTGAAGAAGAAGTATATGTCCATCAACCTCCTGGATTTAATAATTTAAAGCATCCAGAACATGTTTTTAAATTGAAAAAGTCTTTATACGGTTTAAAACAAGCTCTCAGAGCTTGGTATGATCGTCTGAGTAATTTTCTATTAGAAAAAGATTTTACCAGAGGAAAAGTGGACACAACTCTCTTCATAAAAACATTTAAAAATGATATTTTAATCTGTCAAATTTATGTTGATGATATAATTTTTGGAACCTCTAATATATCCCTTGGAAAAGAATTTGCTAAGACAATGCAGGCAGAATTTGAAATGAGCATGATGGGTGAATTGAAATTCTTTCTTGGAATTCAAATCAACCAGACTCAAGAAGGTACTTTCATACATCAGACGAAGTATGTTAAAGAACTTCTGAAGAAATTTCAAATGTCATAAAGAAAAGATGCCAAGACACCTATGCATCCAACCTACATTCTAGGTAAAGATGAGGTAAGTATGAAAGTAGATCAGAAGCTCTACAGAGGTATGATTGGATCCCTTCTCTATCTGACTGCATCTAGACCTGATATATTATTTAGCGTGTGCTTGTGTGCTAGATTCCAATCAGATCCTAGAGAATCTTATTTAACAGTTGTTAAGAGAATTCTTAGGTATCTGAAAGGTACTGCTAATCTTGGTATGTGTTACAGAAGATCACAAGATTACAAACTAGCAGGTTATTGTGATGCTGACTTTGCTGGAGATAGAATTGAAAGAAAAAGCACCTTTGGAAGCTGTCAGTTTTTGGGTGACAATCTTATCTCATGGTACAGCAAGAAGCAAGCAACAATTGCTCTATCAACCACAGAAGCTGAATATATATCTGCTGTTGGATGTAGCTCTCAGATGATTTGGATGAAAAGTCAACTAGAAGATTTCAACCTTTATGAAAGTAAGATTCCTATCTTCTGTGATAATACTTCTGCTATTTATCTTTCTAAAAATCCAATCTTACATTCTAAAGCCAAACATATAGAAATTAAATATCATTTCATAAGGGACTATATTCAGAAGGGGATTTTAAACTTGATTTTTGTAAAAACAGACCATCAATGGGCTGACATTTTTACTAAACCCCTTTCAGAAGATAGATTTAATTTCATTCTGGAAAATATTTGTATGGAATTATGTCCTGGATAAAATAATATTTATTTTCTGTGACTGGCTTCAGAACTTTCTGAAAGGAATGCTCTGATCAACAACTCTTCAGAAAGTTAGAAGAGAAGTTGTAACAGAAGCTATATGAATCATTAGAACATTATTTGGGTTTTTGATCCTCTACCCGGATCGGGGAACATTATTAGGTAAGTAGCAATAGATCTTGGGGAATGTGCGGGGTATACTGACATGGTTGAAGTGATAGCTACATTAGTATCACACATTTTTTGGTACTGGTGGCCTTTGAGTCTAGTCAAGGAGAATACGGGGCCGCTGTGTGGTGTCATGAAGTACTAACTGACCTTAGAACCTTTAATTGAACAACTTGTCCATTAGGAAGTAGTGAGATAGCCGGCTTTGGTGCAGTCCGAAGTTGGTTGATACTCGATACTACGCTCATTGAGATCAGACTTTTGGGATATTTCAGTCTCCAATAAAGAGGCTTCGCTGAAATAATGCCCAGTGAAGAAAGATCAATGATATTGAGATTCCCTAGAACCAGATTACTTTCTAGGACAGGTTGAACCAACTAAACTTCAAGAGGGTACTTACATATGAATATCATGCGAGCCTAAACCTAAGAAATTATTTGCTTTGCTTATGATTACTTGTACATAAACATCATTACATCATACCATAGTATTTTCAATAACCATTTCAAGGATCTCAAGGGTTTATGATGCAGGGTTACGTTGAACTAGACGTCTATCAAGGGGTAAGAGGATTTATTTTCCTCTAACAAAATGCTGTCAAAAAAGCCAAAGAGTCAAGGGTTATGACTTACTCGATATGGTGAGCTTGATTCTCGTGGAAGGACATTCAACGATGCGAAAGCTGTAATCAAAGTCCAACTTCTGACATTTTCTTATGTTTACCCCCACGAGATCTTTAAAAACATTGCATCCACATACCATGCATCATATCGTGACAGGTTTTCCCCATACAGGTCTTCTCATTTGCTTACTGTTTATTTCAGTAGAGATGGCTTTAGAACATACTATCAAGGATCTTCAGACCCAAAATGATCAGCTTTAAGAAATGTTCTTGAACCTATCCAAGGGGCATGAAGAAGTGAAATCACTCCTCACTAAGAGCGTGACCAAAAAGAATCTTGAGGACAATAGGGATGACCAGCTGGAACGGTTACAAACTGAAATGGAAACAATGAAAATCCAGATGATCGGTCATATGGTAGGTCAGGTGGCTCTTATCCAAAACTTAGGTCGGGGACAAGAAGAGTTGAGAATTATCGTCAACAAGCTTCATCAAGACGGGTGAAACCGTATGAAACAAACAGTTAAGATTGGGGATCAAGTCATTAACCATCCTCCGATGAGTCAAGAAGTTGGCTTGGTCGAGAAAACACCTTTCAAAATGGATACTATGCCAAGGGTACAACAACGACCTCGCCAACAAGACAGGGTGGTCAGCATAGGCAAGATGCGCCCAAAAGACAATTTACCGAAATCAACATGTCCTTGACTCAAGCATTGCATCATATGTTAGAAGCTGAGATGGTTACATTGAGGAAGCCTCCTCAAAAACCTAATACTTCTTCTCCTTGCTACAAACACAATGAAGAGTGTGCATTCCACTCCAACATTCGGGGACACAACACTAACCACTGCTCGGCATTGAAGAACAAGATTCAAGACCTGATTGATTAAGGAGTGTTGGAATTTACACAAGACGGTCAACTGGAGTTCTTTTGTCACCCCTCAAAGACACATCTTCTGAAGCGACAAGTTTAGGCGGAGAAACTTTTGTTTATTCTAATTTTCAGTTGTAATTTCTTTGTTTGCTTAAACATTTGTCCTTATGTCAGACTTTGATTATTCTCATTAATGCATTTCATATGTTTGTCTTGAGTTAATCCATTCGTTTTCACTATACTAAAATTATGCTTTTACCTCTTTTTGTATGATATTCAACTCTCAACTACAAGTCTAAAGCCTTTAGAGGGAGGATGACGAAAACAATACCATAATCCCATACAATATGCTTTTGGACAGACCTTGTTGACGATGTACAGACGTTCTTTCAATTCCTAAATAGTGGATTTATAAGGAAGATAATCCCTAGTCAACCCCTTTGAGCCAAAGTATGAGTTTTCTTTTTCACACAAATTGAAACCTTTAATCAGAACCTGGGGCAGGGTAGCTTCTCAGTTAATCCAAATGGGAGTTCAATCGCAAACCTTCACTTCATACACAACGAATGACATCAAAAACATCCTTATGAATCAAAAGACGACGATGGTTTCCCGTAAAATAGGAAGTCATTATCTCTCAAAAGAAAAAGCCCACTAAGTCAAAACCTACGAAGGAGACTAAAGAAAAACTGGGGCATCTCGTTGACTGTAGTCTCAAAGCAGAAAAAACAGTTAGGCAAAATCGGGGATAATAAATAAAAAAAGAGGTCACTACAAATCCTCAACAATAGAAAAATGTTGCAAAAAATGACTACCTTCACAAATAAACTTAATTTATCCGAACCATCACCAAAATATCACTCCAGATTCAATAGGAGTTCAAACGCACAATTAATTGAGTTTAGGATTGTAGAACATTATGAAGAACGAGTGGGTACAAATAAACTTTGAGCCTTATCCTTTGTTTCTTAAACCGTGACCCAGGCCATGTTACAACCTTTTAAAAGTCCTAATTGAAGCATGGGTTAGTTCGAAAGCATACTGTTACAAAAGATATCCTGACTCCTGTAAGGCTTACTGTAAATCTTGAGTTGAATTCATATTCTTGCAAAATTATTTTGTTAAAAATTCATTTTCAAAATTTCAAGACAAACATAAACTTTGCATTGTTTAAATACCACTGTTTGCATATGAACAATTGATCGACAACAGAGAAATTTGCACGACAAACATCCAATGAACGGAAAATTCTCTCAAGAAACAGAATCACTTCAAATGGGAAGACACCTCCAATGACAACTCTTCCATAGTCAAGGGGCATGACATGTTGTTGTCCAACTCATAAGTGGAAGTCAAGTCAAGATTCTAAGAAATATCCCATAAAGTCCTAATTAGCCAGGGGCAGGTCTCCGTCGGAACCACTTAGGGCATTAAACATGAATTCTAGTAAAGGGTCATGTACAACCAAGCAAATATTTTCTGGAAATACTACAACACTTACTACTATGGACAGTGACAAATCCCCACAAAGTCCCTTTTATAAGATGATCCCCGGTGAGGTCACCAGAGCCACCTCTACAAGGCTATCCCTGACAGGCGCAGAAGTATCTTCAAACAAAAGCGGGGCATCCTCCAGCCGATGATATAGCCAAACCCACCAGCGAATAAAGGAGTTTGATCTTCTCCCAACAAATGCACACATCACACCAGCTCCCAAACAGAAGGAGATTGCCAACAGTTTACCATCTTTTAGACACAGTACAGATACAATCTAAATACAGGTTCATTTTGATACCTATTCGAGATTCTCTTGCAGATACAGTACGGATACGATCCAGACAAAGATCCATTCTGATACTTATTCAAATACATCTTCTTAGATATAGTTCAAACACAATCTAAATACAGATTCATTCTGACACTTAATCCAGATTTTCTTCCCGATACAATTCAGATACGGATGTCATTCTGATATTCGTCCAATACCTCTTCAGAAACAATCAAGGCTCGGATCCATTATGAAATTCCCCAGCTGGGTTGGTCTAAAGAAAAGGCCTTATGGATTTCTCCCTAAAGGAAACACCTCTCCAGCAGGTCGTCGAACTTTCTCTTCAACATGGTTTATTTCCCCAATAAACTGCAAATCCCCCAGCTTGAGTTTACTTCTCAGACTATTGCAAATCAATGGACGAAACCCCTTAGTCCCTGGCAGAATCATTGCAATCCCCAACAGAGTCGTTACTATCCCCGAAAGTGACTGTGAAGCCTAGAACCCGACCAGAAAACAGTTTGAGTTGCTGAAACCTGGACCCGACCAGATAATAGTAAATCTTAATTTTAAGTTACAAAAACCTGGACCCGGCCGGATAATAGTTTAACTTCTTCAGTTACTACAAAGTCTGGACCCGATCAGAAAACAGTTTGAGTTGCTAAAACCTGGACCCGACCAGATAACAATAAATCTCAATTTTAAGTTACTAGAACCTGGACCCGACCGGATAATAGTTTAACTTCTTTTGTTACTGCAAATCCTGGACCCGACCAAAAAATAGTTTGAGTTGCTGAAACCTGGACCCGACCAGATAACAGTAAATCTCATTTTTAAGTTACTAAAGCCTAGACCCGATCAGATAATAGTTTAACTTCTTCAGTTACTGTAAAGCCTGGACCCGACCAGAAAACAGTTTGAGTTGCTGAAACCTGGACCCGACCAGATAACAGTAAATCTCAATTTTAAGTTACTAAATCCTTGACCCGATCGAATAATAGTTTAACTTCTTCATTTACTGCAAAGCCTGGACCCGACCAGAAAACAATTTGAGTTGCTGAAACCTGAATCCGACCAGATAACAGTAAATCTCAATTTTAAGTTACTAAAGTCGGGACCCGACCGAATAATAGTTTAACTTCTTCAGTTACTACAAAGCCTGAATCCGACCAGATAATAGTTCGAGTTGCTGAAACCTAGACCCGACCAAATACCAGTTAACCTCAAGATCAAATCGCTTAAGCCTGGACCCGACCAGATAACTGTTCAAGTTACTACAAAACCTGGACCCGACCAGATAATAGTTTAACTTCTTCAAATCACTAAGAAAACTTATCTTCCCAAGTAGAATTTGCCACTATCCCCAGTGAGTTACTGTAAAGCCTGGAATCCGACCAGATAATAGTTAACTTCTTTATCCTCGGCAAGTTGTTGTGAAGCCTGGATCCGACCAGATAACATGTAATTTCCTTTCTCTCCAATCAAAAGATAACTCCCCAGTAGAGCAAAGGACGACTAAAACTCCTGAACTTTTTCCCTCAAGCAAAAATCAACACTCTCCACAGAGTTTCCCTCAAGCAAAATCAATGTTCCCCAACGGAGTTTTCCCCAAACAACAAAACAGGAATACCCATCGGAAACATTCTAAACAAGGTTTTAAGATGTGCATACTCTTTATCCCCAACAACATTACGGGATTTAACTTCCCAAAGCTCCACTGCACTTGTCAAGGATTTATTTTTCGAGACAAAGATACACTTCTATAATATTTCACATCCATGCATCATATTACATACATGATAAATGCATATAGCATAATCTCATTTACTTTGAGAACATCGTCAAGCCATGCATACATCTACATGCAACTAACCCTCTTCCTTGCAGGAAAAGTCAATCAACAAAACAAAAGTCCTCTTCTGGACAGATTCACCTCTTCCAGTTAATGATAGGCGAATCAAAGACCTCTTCTGGAAAATACCACCAACGTTTCTCAAAATGGTCAAAGATTAATTCCCGAAACAAGCCAGGGCAACTATCTCTACGACTAACAAAAAGCGGGTTCTGGATTAATACCTGAAACAAGATAGGACAACTATCTGTGAACAACAGATTATAGATTAATACCTGAAATAAGACAGGACAACTATCTACATGAGCAGATTAAAGATTAACTCCCGAAACAAGACGGGGAAACTATCTTTCTTTCTTTTTGGTCAGATAAAGATCAGTACCTGAAACAAGACAGGACAACTATCTGTGAATAACTTATTGTAGATTAATACCTGAAACAAGACAGGACAACTATCTACATGAGCATATTGAAGATTAAATCCCGAAACAAGACGGAGAAAATATCTTTCTTTCCTTTTGGTCAGATAAAGACCAGTTCTTGAAATAAGACAGAGAAACTTTTTACACGACCAAACGAAGCAATCTTACACGGATTCCTTCTCATAATTTCCAGATGCAGCTTCACACGGGCTCATCAAGAAGCAATCTTACACGGATTCCTTCTCATAATTTCCAGATGCAGCTTCACACGGGCTCATCAAGAAGAAATCTTACACGGATTCCTTCTCATAATTTCCAGATGCAGCTTCACACGGGCTCATCAAGAAGCAATCTTACACGAGTTCCTTCTAATTTCCAGATACAGTTTCACACGGGTTCACCCTGAAGCAATCTTACACGGATTCCTTCTAATACATTTCCAGACACGGCTTAACATGGGTCCACTCCAGCATATCATTCCGATTAAATCAACCAAAGATTTATTCTGATACTTCTTCCAATTTCTACCGACGGTCACTTTGGATGGCATCTGTAAGCCCATCTCCAACAAATTCTTTTTCACCTCTACAAATGGAATCTTTAAGCCCATTCTCAACACAATCAACTAACACATCATCGAGTACAAATTTCTGGGCACTCTAGTGTTCAATCATCTTCCACCTTCAAGTTACGAATGGCGGACCCGCCAATCTAACTCTTCAGGTTTTAGAAGATTGAACAGGGGCAGCTGTTGTACCCCAAAATTTTCCCTCTCCCTTTTCAAGACATTCCTCACAAATGATCTCTATTTCTCAAGGATTCTCAAGGAATTGATCAGACAAAATCATCTCTGAAGCACCGGGACTCCAAATTAGGGTTTTGACTAAGAATGACCAATCTTTAATTTTTGATCTAGTACATGACTTATTGGTTCGAAACATGATCTCAAGGGCTCAAGTACATCATTTTGACTTAATCGCATATTTCAATTTATCTCCCGAGATCAGTGGGTTGATAGATGAAATTTGGTCAATCGACGAAAAAGTCAACTGTACACTAAAAGTCAAACTTTGACCTTTTGATCAAATTTGAGTTTCAAAAATCACATTTCATCAAGGTATTCAAAATATGAAATTTGATCATAAAAAATCAAGAAGGTCAAAAATCAAACTTGGCAAGACTTGGAAAAATTTTCTAAGTATTTTCCATACATGATTAATTTCATTACCTCATGACATCTTTCTTCACTACAATACAAAATAATTCAAGAATGTTACAAATAATTCAAGTTATTACAAGACTGCATTTTTTAAGTTAAAATTTGTTAAGTTATAAATCTTAAAGCCTTGTCTTGTTTGAACTTTTCCCTTTGACTAAATCCACAAAAATTACCCTATTATGCGGTCACAGTCTGCTCCAAAACCTGCAATGATGCCCTGAAAATCTGCATCATATCAGTCCCATGTTTGCACCAAATTAGCATATAAGAGCTGCTCCTAAAAAGGCAATGAAACAGCATACCCAAAAGTTCAAAAATTCATTTGTTTCCCTCCCAAACTTCATCCAACTTCATCTACAAATAAATTGTTTTCATAACACACAAAGGGTGGCTTTTAGAGAGAAAAGGGAGAGAAACAGAAGTCTTTGTAATCTTTGTTGATTCAAAAAACTCTGCTCTATTTTTCATTCACAAAACAAAAAAAAAACTTAACCCATTATTCCATCTTGAAAACTCTCCCATAAACCAGCCATCCAAACACTTCATGTTATATAGAGATTGTTCAAGCACAAGAACAGTTTCTGTAGTGTCATTATCATTACCTTTCAAACATAAACAAAAAAACAGCACTGTGCAACTTGATCGGATTGGAGTTGTTTTAGCAACTTTCAATACAAAGGAAGGTTCAGTAGCTTTTTTGGAGGTTAATTGAGGCCCTCACGGTATCTTGAAAAGTATTCAGACTCAAACCACAAAGTGCAGTCTCAAGGTAAGTCTTCTGAACTTTGCATTATTCATACATCACTAATTATTCATTTTTTAAGATAAAATATAGTAATCATTGTCCTTGAAGCTAATCACATGCTTGTTGTACATTTTTATCAATCATATGCTGTGAACTGACCTGTACAGACCATAAAACAATGTATAAGGCAAAAAACTGCAGCATGAGTCAACATATACTCACATGAGTCGACTCATTTTAGTGACAGAACAGGGTATGAGTCGACATAAAGCCTTATGTGTCGATACATATTGTTATCCAGACCCAAAACAGAAAGACAAAAAGTGCATGAGTCGACGCAAACAGGAAATGAGTCGACACATCCCATTATTCATTGACTCATACTGAGTTGATTTGGTTTTATAGGGGAAAGGGAAGTTATGTGTCGATGCGTAGATGCATGTGTCGACACATAATGGTTAAAAATATTTTTTTTTTATTTTACACTGTTTTTATGCTTTCTATATATTTTCTTCATTGCTATTCAATATGGTTGTAATAATTAAAATTATTTCATCCCCATTTGTAAATTGTACCCTCATCCCTCAAGTGATGTAATAGCTTAGGATTTTAATTTCCACAATTTATCGCTTTAATATATTTGTTAGTAATTAGGGTGTGTATGGTAAGATGAAATCAACCGTTAGAAAACCCTAATCTCAAAGAAAAAATGCATGTAATCAAACACAAACACACTTCACACATGCGCACCTTTAAGGTAATCCCGCCTGTTGCCTCAGAAAATAGTCACGTCCCTCGAATATGGGACGTTTTAGCAAAGACACTCGATAAAAAGATCATAGTCCCTCGATGACCCTTCGATGTTGCCTTCGATAAAACGATCTTAGCCCCTATGAAAATTTCTAAAGCGTCTCATAAGTTGCCTTCTATGACTATGCGACGACTCACGTCCGTCCCTTCACATCTAAAGATAGAGTTTCTTATCAATCAATGGTAAGGTAGCAATATCTAAAGGAGGAGGAAAAGAACAAAGATCCTTTTGAGTAGGTAGAACGCTCGTAGTTGCTTGCTGACAAACTAAAACCATCTCCACACTTACACTTTCAAAACATCTTTAAAAACAAATATCTCTTTGAACTATTTTCAAAACCAACACTTTGTATACATTCTTATAGAGACGATAATCATTACAAAGTTTTCCGAAACAAAGGCGTTTTCAAAATATTTTCAAACTTTCACCAATCACAAACACATTTCAAACAAAGCATTTTCAATGTGATCAAGCAACTAAGAGCCCGTAGATAACTACGGATGAAAAGGGTGCTAACACTTTCCCTTTTCATAACCTACCCCCCGAACTAAAGAAAATATCTCAAAAGGTCTTTCCTGTTCTTTTCACTCTTTCCTTTATTGAATAAAAGAAAAGTCGGTGGCGACTCTTGCTATCCGCAACAATTGCGATAAAACGCAAAACACCCAAGTCAGTTCTCCCACCGTATTACAGTCCTTATTGCCAATTTTGCAAAGACCGCAACCTATGCCTTCTTGAGAATCCTAACTCAATCGAGTCTCTCAAGGATCAATACAGTGATACGTTCAGTGATCTCCATGAGATATAACGATCAAGGGCCCCCTTAAGAAATCTGATCAACCTGGTCTTTCTTAACAGCATTTCATCTATGATGACCAAAACCAAAGTCTTCTTGAGAATCCTGACTCAACTGAGTCTCTCAAGGAACCATCAACATTTAATTGATAATGTTTGTGTTAACATGATTGCTTCTTTCTAAACATATTACACAAATGATTAAGATTGTTTGACACAATTATGAGCAACAACTCTTGTGTACAAACAATTTACATGAAGAACTAAATATATAACACAATATGAGCAACAACTCTTGTGTTTACATGATTGTACAAAGATGAATTTGATCTAAGTTTAAGTGCGTCATCTTGTAGACTTTTTGCCTTCATTTTCTTTATTGAGCAAACTATGAGCAATAACTCCTTACTTCTTCATATTTCTACCCGGAAGTATTTGATAAGAATTTGAGTATCATATTGTTGAATTCTTCCTCTTCATCTTCTTTCTTTCTTTTTGGTTAGCTTCAACATGTTCAGCGTAACAGCTTCAACAACATCTGCTTCAATGGCTTTCCAACGATTACAATTTTTATTTGAACATTTGAACACCAACAACATTTTACGCATATGATCCTTTTCTTATATAGCCAAGCAAAATAGAGTCGTTGGCTATTAAAAAAAAGAGTTGTTACACAATGATGAAAATAGTACGGTCACGTCTTTTTCTTTTTCATAGTTCAAGCTAGTAGAGAGGTAGTGGGATAAGGCTTTTTCGTACTGTGTACTTGTCATTGCTAACGCTAACATTTGTCTTCTGAAATTCAGAGGCTTCTGATGGTAGATGATTGAAGCATGAGTAGAATCGTGACATTTGAATCTCCAGATAATCAAGTCTTCAGTCCTCAGAACATGTTCACTAAGAACCTTGTCTTCGAAACTTTAACACTTGGTCTTGAGAATATTTTCTAGAACCTTGGGTCTTTAGAGCTTCAAGTCTTCAGAGTCTTCAGAACTTCGTCTTCAGATTCTTTATCACTTGGTCTTGAGAACCTTTTCTAGAATATTGGGTCTTTAGAACTTCGAGTCTTCAGAGTCTTTAGAACTTCATCTTCAGAGTCTTTAGCACTTTGTCTTTAGAACCATGGGTCTTTAGAAATTTGAGTCTTTAGCGTCTGAACTTCAATAGAACTTTTGTCTTCAGATCTTCTGACTAGTTTCTTTAGAACACGCTGTCTTCAGAAACATGAGTCTTTACCGTCTAGACTTAAGTATAACTTCTGTCTTCAGAACTTCTAACTTGTTTCTTTAGAACACGTTGTGTTTAGAAGCATGAGTCTTCAACATCTGGACTTAAGTAGAACTTTTGTCTTCAGATCTTCTGACTTGTTTCTTTAGACAAACATCAAGACCTACACTTCAGAGTCTTCTGGAGTGTCTTGCTTCTGTTCATCTGAACTTGTGTAGCACAAAAGCGGAGCTAATTCTCTTCTAATGCCTTGGCCATGCCATCCATCAGAAGCAGATCATATTTGTTAAAAACTCAAAAATAACAAACATTAGAGCATCAAAATTATTCATACGAACATACTCATTTATTATCATCAAAACTCAGAGATAATATTGCAGAACCAAATCTTATTCTAACAGAGTATGACACATCCATACCTTATTAAGTTTGAATCTAATGAACATAATCTGAATGCAACAAACTTTTCTTTGCATGTTCCCTGCAAGCATCATATCAAGAAATAACAGATAACAAAGTAGCAATTTCATACCAAATGACAATACATAGATATCAAATAACCAAGTGTGGATTTTGCTATAAAACAAGACGAATTCTGCTTCAAAAATTCCCTGGGCAACTCACTAAATTCATATTTTCATCTCATTGCTTAATCTATCTAAGACCAATGTGAGTTCTTTCATGGGAAGTTCAAAGGACCCTGCAACCGAAAATTCTTGAACTACTCCATTGATTTCAATCATGCTACACCCTGGGACTTTTGTTTCAATTCTTCTTTCTTTCATTAAATTCCTTATTCTTTTGGCAGCATCGAACCTACCAGTTTTGGCATATATATCACATAAATTCATATAGAAAACGTGATTAAGAGGCTCCAAATCTAACAAATGACAAGCTACATTTTCTCCTAACTCTATATTTCCATGCATCTGACAACCACCAAGTAATGCACCCCATACATAAACATCTGGCTTTATTGGCATGCTTCTAATGAGAATCATTGCTTCATCAAAGAGCCTCGCTCGACTCAAAATATCAACCATGCAAGCATAGTGATAGATTTGTGGTTCAATCGAGTAAACATGTTTCATTACATCAAAGCACCAGCGACCTTCATCTACCAAACCAGAATGAGAACAAGCTGACAATAGTCCAACAAACGTCACATGGTTAGGCTTTACTCTAGCTCTTTCCATCTCCAAAAAGCAATCAAAAGCCTTATTTCCTAATCCATGAAGAGCAAACACCGAAATCATTGCCGTCCATGCTGAAGCATCCTTCTCAGGCATGTTGTTGAAGATCTCAAATGCTTGTTCCACGTTTCCACATTTGCCATACATATTGACAAGTGCTGTTCCAATCACCACATCACATTCTATATTGTTTTTTCTTAAATATGCATGCACCCATCTCCCATGGTCTATAGAACCTAGTTGAGCACAAGCTGAAAGGACACTAGCTATTGTAATCTTATCCGGTTTAACCACATTATCGCCGCTCAAAAACTGCATTTCATGGAAAACTTCCAATGACTCCTTTGCATGGCCAGCTTGAACCAACCCTGTAATAATCGAATTCCAAGTTATAATATTTCTTCCATCCATATTTCTAAACAAACTCAACGCCATGTCAAGCTCCCCATTTCTCAAACACCCAACAACCATCGAGTTCCAAGTGACAACATCTCTAACAAACATTTCATCAAACAGCTTCCTTGCATTACCCAACAACCCAAAATTCATAAACAAACTGATCAAAGAATTACCAACAAAAACATCATTCAAAAATCCAAACTTTAACCCCTGTGCATGAATAACTTGGCCTGCAGTAGCACCATACTGCAACCTACTGCAACCCTTTACAAGAAAAGGGAAAGTGAAGTGATTTGGCACAATCCCCTTGTTAAGCATTTGCTTATACAATACCAAACCATTAAAATAATGGTTATCATCATCACCTTCACTAATGCATCCATATGCTCTAATCATGATGTTGTAGACACGAAGATCCGGGTTATTGATCATGTGAAAGACATTGTTGGCATAGGTGAAAGAACCATAATTGGAGAAGGAGCAAGAGAAAAGTAAACGTGTAATGAGATAATATCGGTCATTTGTATGTAAAGATGGGGACTTTAGAATCTGGGTATGAACAATTTTGATTTCTTTAAGGTTCTTACATTGTTGAACCAATCTAGAGAGAGTGTTTTTCAGAGTGAGGCTTTTAGAGTCCCCCAAAACTTTGACATCAAAGAATATAACCATAACAAGTGCTTTCAACTGAAACTCGTACTCTATTCTTACAATCTCAAGGTTTTATCGTTCAAACGCTCTCAATGATTCAATATCAAAATCAACATGTACATGAAGGCTATATGAATCTCTGTAATTTTTGAGTTTGTGCAGGTGTTGTTGAAGGCAGCAGCTTTAATGAAGTAGATTGAAGGTGTGTTTGCAGTAGGGTTTAATGAACTGGTATGGATGAATTTTTTTAGATTTTCTATCCAATTTCCTCTCCCTTTCTCTCTATGCAGGAGGGGCCCTTTTATAGATATCTTGGAATGAGTTTTGGAGGGGGGATTTGATAATTTTGAACATATCGTTGTACTGTTTTGGTAGCTCTTTAGAGTGCAAATTGTGTTGGCTATTTTGGTATAAAGTTTGGGTTGTAGTAAACAGTATTTCTTCTGGTTTTTGTAGCTGTTGGAACACATTTTTGTAATTTTGTGAACTGGTACATAGCAGGACAACAGTGCAGGTTAGTGGACTGTATTGGTGATGTTAGCAGCATTTTTTGACTTATTTTACACAGACAAATAGACATAATAATAATAATAATAATAATAATAATAATAATAATAATAATAATGAAGTAAGTTCAGAGGATAAAGAAGAATGAACGTAAGAGGTGAACTACTTCTGGTGAGAAGAATGTTTCTAGAGAAGAACTTATTCGTTATTAATACAAAGAGTTTGGATATTATAAGAATGAATGTCGAAAGTTCAAGAAAAACAAGAAACCCAAGAAGGCATACAAAGTTAAGAAGGTTCTCATGGCAACATAGGATGATTCAGAGTCAGAAGAAGAAGATTTGGATGAAGAACATGCCAAATATGTGTCTGTGTTTGTGCTACAGTAGTATCAAAATCTTCTTGTTCTGGACATTTCAAATATGTGCCAGCAAGCATAAAATGTTCAGAAAGAGATTTTGGTTTGACATTCAGAGTCTTATTAATTTTCTTTGATGGTCTTTAATATCCCAAGCCTCTTCTTCTATTTCTACTAACATCATAGATCATTGAAGCCATTTTGCTTCTATATATGCTTTTAGCAAGGAAGTGTTGAAAAACATTATCTTATCTGATTACTTTGTCAGTAACAGACGTGTTAGAGAAATTCTCTTCTTCTAATTTAGACACTTTACTTTTCAGAGCGATGTTTGATTTTTCTAAAACAAATAATTTTTCATTTAAGTCAGAAATGTTTCGCTCGTTTATAGTAGTGTTCTCAGAAGTAGCTACAAAACTCTTTTTCAAGATTTTGTGTTTACTTAGAAGAGATTGATACCTTTTCATTAATTCAGATAAATCAATTTCAAGTTCAGAACGAGATAAGGAAGAAAGTACATCTTTGTCGCCATCAGAGTCTGACTCATAGTTAAGTGTCAGTTTGTCTTCTGATATTGTTTCTCCCTTGTTGGTCCTGGCCATGGATGCCATGTTTTCATGCTCTTCATCAGAATCTTTATCTTCTAATTCTGAATTATCCCATGTTGCCATGAGACCTTTTTTAGCTTTGTAATCCTTCTTAGGCTTCTTGTCTTTCTTAAGTTTTGGACAGTCATTTTTATAATATCTAGTGTCGTTGCATTCAAAGCAAGTGACTTATTTTCCAAAAGCATTCCTCTGTTCGGAAGTGGATTCACCTCTTTCATATGTCCTTTGTTGACCTCTGAACTTTTATGTATGTGCTTCCAAATTTGACTTATTCGTCTGGATATCAGAGAGAGTTCGTCATCATCTGAATCTTCTTTAGATTCTTCTGATTTTTCCTTAGCTTGATAAGCCTTGATTTTCTCAGAAGTAGACTTTAGAGCAACTGGTTTTATCCTCTTTTGAGGTCCATCTTGTTCCATCTCTATTCATGACTTCTTAAGAGCTAATCAGCTCCTCAAGAGAGGTGTTGTTCAAATACTTTGCCAATTTTAAATAAGTTATCATTGGTTTCCATTTTACAGGCAGACTTTTGATAATCTTTTTAACATGATCTGCGGTGGAGTAACCTTTATTTAGAACCTTAAGTCCTTCCACAAGAGTCTGAAATCTTGAAAACATCATTTCCACAGATTCATCGTCTTCCATCTTGAAGGATTCATATTTTTTAATTAAGGCTAGAGGCTTTTTTTTTATTTTACTTGTGTGTTGCCTTCATGTGTCATTTAAAGAGAATCAAAGAGAGACTTTGTAGTCTCTGTATCTGTGATTTTCTCATATTCATTATATGAAATAGCACTTAGAAGAATGGTTCTTCCTTTGTAGTGATTTCTACATATTTTCTTATGTGATTCTATCATTGTACTTCTTGCAATTTTATGACCTTTATCATCTACTGGGTGAGTATAGCCATCAACTACCAAATCCCATAGATCCAAGTCATATGCCAGAAAATAACTTTCTATTCTATTCTTCCAATAGTCAAATTTCTCTCCATCAAACATAGGAGGTTTTAAACTATTAGTGATCTCTATCATTATCCCTATTATCAACAGTGGAAGTAGATGTAGCCATCGGATTTTCACACACACTAGATCAGTACTCGACACTGTTAAGTGTTAATAAAATTTCAAACTTTTTATCTCCTCAGAATCGGAGCTCTGATGCTAATTGAAGGTGTGAAAAACACAAGAAATAGGGAGTTGAATTGAGTTTTAAAATAAAAAATTTTATTTAAAAATATTCCCCTTTAAGTTAAAATCCTTTTGATCTTCACTCTTGATAATAACAATAAGTAAGAACAGGAAGTAAAGAACAATGTATGTTTATACTAGTTCACTTGAAAATTATCAGGTTAGTCTTGTCCACCCGTCAAGGGGATTTCGTCTCACTCAATTGAGGACTTAATTCACTGTAACCAAACTGATTACAATTTGCACAAGCTACCCGCAAATGACTAACAACTTCTAAGACTCGCAAGTTAAAGACTTCTTAAGGCTGCAGACCTACCCGGTCTCTTAAGGAATATTAAACAATAATCAACCTGATTATTACAATGTACAAGCTACCCCCAAGTGACTAACAACCTTTAAAACTCACAAGTCCTAGAATTCTTAAGAATACAGACCTACTCGGTCCCTTAAGGAATATCAAACAACTGTTTGAATACAAGTTTTATTTACAAGAATGTTGCTTCTAAAAAGCTGAATATGTAAACTATTTTAAGAACAGTGACTTAAGAATGTGAAAGCTATGAACATCATTTTCGCGTGAATATTTCATTGATTGGCAGACATTCTCTCTTAGTCTTTAAGACTTTATAAATCCAATAAAATAATATATCCATTGAGGGGTACTCGTGGGATTTCCAGAAACATTGGCAGCTTGAACAGTAACGTGGGGGACAAGAACGTGCGATGTGTTAGTCCTTTCATTGTAGTGGAATGAAGCGTTGATTATACCATGTACCATTTGTACCACATTAACATTATCTTCTTTCCTTCTGCACTTCAGAGGCTTCTGCGAGCATGAGCTTAGAAGAAATAACATAACACAAGGTCATCAGAACATCAAGTCTTTAGAGTCTTCAGAACTGCATCTTCAGAGTCTTCAGCACTTGGTTGTGAGAACCTTTTCTTGAAGCCTTGGGTCTTTAAAACTTCAAGTCTTTAGAATCTTTATAACTGTGTCTTCAGAGTCTTCAGCACTTGGTCTTTAGAACCCTTATATTTAGAACGCTGTGTCTTTAGAAACTTGAGTCTTTAGCATCTGGACTTTAGTAGAAATTTCTGTCTTTAGATCTTCTGACAGTTTCTTTAGAACCTGTTGTCCTTAGAAACATGAGTCTTCATCATCTGGACTTAAGTAGTAACTTCTGTCTTCAGATTTTCTGACTGGTTTCTTTAGACAATTATCAGAGCTTACACTTCAGATCCATCTAGAGTGTCTTGCTACTGTTCAATAGAACTTGTTAGCGCAGAAGCGGAACTATTTCTCTTCTAATATCTTGGCCACGCCATCCGTCAGAAGCTGAACTTGTTCGTTAAGTACTCAACAATAACAAACATTAGTATAACCAAATTGTTCACACAAGTATACTCATTTGTTATCATCAAAACTCAGAGATAATATTGCAGAACCAAATTGTGTTCTTACAAAATTTTCTTCGTGAATATAAGGTGGATTTCAATAACCTTTCTGCAAATGGTGCAAACCTAATTGCTGACTTGAATGCTCAAGGATGAGAGCACTTCTTCATGCGTCTTCATGGTCCTATTTATGATTCTTTGGTTTAGGACTTCTGTATTCAAGCGGATTGTGACAATCTTCATGTAGTTGCTCATGTGTTGGGTCTGAAAATTGTCATTATTGAAAAGTCTATTGTTGAGCTTTCGGGCATGCAACATCTGGAAGGTAAATAAATTTATAAGATGCATATAAAATCTATATATGTGAAGGAGACGATAAAAAAATCCATCTTCAAGAACTGCTCTCCTGAGAAAACTGAGTATAAGAGTAAAGATCTCCATGATGAACTCGGAATCTGGCACAAAATCATCCTGAATTGTATCAACCCCAGACCTTCGTCCAGTTCTTCTAACTAATTCAACGTCAATCAGAAGTACATGTTGTACTATTTGATGACCCATCAGAAGATGTGTCTTCCAGATCTTATATTTCATTATTTGAGAGACTCTATTATAATGACTAGAACCACTGATGATCCCAAGAAGAAGGTTTCAAACTATATTCCTTTTGGACGTCTCATCACTAACATTCTGGTAGAAAGTGGCTTGGTGAAAGCTCTGGTTGAAGAATCTAAGTTTAGAGAGGATCTGGCTTCTAGTCTTGGAGATTCCTTCAATGGACAGACTCTAAAGAATATGAGGCTAACAGAGGAATTCATTGCTAAACCTCTACTTGTTCCCTCTGAAAGCATCAAAATCTCAAGAATTCTTGTGAATAATTACCCTTTGTTTACCAAGGTAGATAACATGTCTAGCATTGTTATCTATGTCAGGATTATGGAAGCAGAAGGATATGATATGTCCAATTTCAACTATTGTGATTTACCTCCTGCTCAAAAGTATGCTGACTCTTCCAAAGGTAAAAGAAAGAAGAGTTCATAAGCTTTTGAACCTGGAAAGAAGAAGAAGAAGAAGTATGGAACTTCTAAGACTATGACTCTAGCTGCTTATCCAGAAACAATAAGTAAGTCTACTACTGCTACTTCTTTACATGTTTCTATAATTATTTATAATATTATTGATGCAGTCTCATCCATTCCAACCACCATAACGCAAACATCATCTTTTACATCCTTTTCGGTTCCACCATCCACCACCACCACTTCTGTTTCTGTTCCTGTAACAAATATCTCACATGTATCTGATATTGTTTCAACAACAATTCCTTTCACTTAAAATGTTTCTGCTTCACCACAAACCACCACCATTTCTGAATCTCAACCTGATACCACCACACTCCCTTCAACAACTCAATCAATATTTGATTTTTCCTTTTTCAACCCAACTTCAATCCATATTGACTCACCCACTATTCACTCTAATCCTCATTCACCTTCTGATCATGAAATGCCTGAAAGGACCATTTTTGACCATTATGAAATCCCCAGTATCGAACCATTCAGTTTTTCGGAAATCATTGATCTTGTTAACGAACAGACTTCTGAACCAAATCGTCCTGAACTCGACCTAGCTTTAGTAGTTTATGAAAACATGCTCCAAAAACCTTGGGTGAATGCATTAATATGTTTAGAATCAAGGCTAAGAAAAGGTTACAAAGATAAGGGTAGAGGCATGTACTAGTACTAAGCCTCATGACATGGATGTTTAATGGAAACCATTTCAGAAGTGGATGTCTTCTGAGTTTGAACGAATGCAATCCTTCTTTGAAGCATCCAAAATTATTGTTGTTCAGACGATGACATAAAGAGAGGAAAGAATCAGAGTCTTCTAACTCATTGCTAAGAAGCAAAGAGAAGCTGAAGCTAGAGCACTCCAAGAGGAAGAAGAAGCTAGGCTTAAGTCTAAGGAAGAAGCCAGAGTTGCTGAGGATGCTAGGTTGGCTCTGGAAGCTAAAGAGGCAGAAAAGGCAAGACAAGATGCTTTTGTTGTGTCTTCTTCTAATCCTGTCATTGCGCATCTGGAAAATGAAATTGGTGAGATTAGAGGAGAACAACAGGTTTTTATAGAAAGCATCATTGAACAGAAGGTTGTCAATGAGAATGTTCAAAACATGCTACAACTGATTTTGCAAAAGATTAATGCTTCTGCTCCTGCTCCTGAACACTAGGCTCTTAAGTTTTATTTTATCTTTTGCTTCTGAGCCTTAGAGCTATGGCTTCTTATATTTTACTTCTTATGTTTTCTTTTCTATCTTATGATCTTTTGAACTAAATGAAAGTATTATTTTCGCTCCAAACTTTTAATTGTTATTTCTTCTAATTTTTTTATGTTTTTCACACATAATTACCATTTTATTATGACAAATGGGGGGGGGGGGGGATAAATAATTGAAAGTAATATTTTGATTCTAATAATCAAATTCTAGAAAACGTCTCTGAAAAGAGATGCTTACATTCTAACCTAATTAAACTTCTGTTTTTGTTAGAATTATTTTCTTTTTCAAGAATTATGAACTCTGATTGGAATCCAGATCTGAAAGTGTTATACAAGGCTTTTGTCTAACTTTTGGATTCAGACTCAAGTTTTAAGTTCACAATCAGGATGTTCTTAATCAGGCTCTGAATTGAGAATCTGGAATGTGTCTTTGTGACTCTAGAGGTTCAATATCTCAATTGGCATGATTGGTATCAAGACACTCAAGATCTCAATATCTTATTGTTGTACTTCAAAATTTTCCCTCCCATATTTCTCAATACATGTCAAGTGAGGTCCTCAAATTGCTCAAGGAAGTCCAAGAGTTGACCAGACAAACTCTCTCCTAAGACAGTCTACCCCAAATTAGGGTTTCATTTCACATCAAGATGCCTGAGTCTAAAGGGTCCCCAAATTCTCACCATTGTCCTAATATGTTCTCAAGATCATTCATGTCAAGTTTCAAGCCTTGCAGAGGAAGTTTGCTCAGTCAATTGCTTAAATACCTAGAAATCGACTGTGCTAGGTAAAAAGTCAACTGTGGCCCACATACAGTCAAACTTCAAGATTTTTGGTCAACATTCTCATTTTGAAGTATTATTCATCATTTTATCAAGGGTTGATCATGATTCCTCAAGGGTTGCTCACAATTCATCAAAACCCAAAAGCAGCGAAATTAGGGTTTTATAGGAGAAGTCAACTCAACTTTGACAAAGCATAACTTTCTCACACTTTATAAAAAATGACCCATCCAAAGCTCATTTGGAAGAGGATGTAATTACCTACAATGCATCTTCAGCTCCCAAGTTCAAAATATGCACTCACAAGAAGATACGAATTTGGACATTATAGGTCATTTTGAAAAGTCAACAAAAACACCTTTTGGGTTAAAGCTTCATACATGAACATGGAAGACTCAATTGAGATGAGACCATAAGGGCTGCTAATAGGACATCCTAAACTTTCTAAAAAGTCCAAGAACACATCTCTAGGGTCAAAATTGAGAGAGTTATGCATTGACCAAGTTGACCCTTTTTGCAAAATTGCCAAAAGTCAAATGTGTCCAAAATTGCATTTTTTGCTAAATGGGCCCAACTTTTTATGCTTGCACTGAGTTTGTAATGTGATCCACGACCCATGAGCCCTTACACTTGTCATTCTTTTATTTTTGTTATTTATTTTGATTTTATTTCATTTAAATCAAAAAAAATTAATATAAAATAATGAAAATATCAAAAACCAATAAAACCTTGAGATTTTATGCATGATTAGAGTCATTGTATAGCTAGAGACAAAAACAAATCGTGCAAGGCTTCATATGGACAAAAAAGGATTGAAAATGCTTATTTTGGAAAGATTTGGTGCAAGGAATAAATCATGGATCAATCTTCATAAATGGCAAAGATTTGATGCAAACTTTAACCCTAATGCACTTTATTATACATAGTGAACAAAGGCAGACCAAAAAGAGAGGTGGAGAAATCATGAAAGAGGCAGAACCAATTGCAAAAATTCAAGGAAAAAGTGTTGATCGAATTGTGCTCCATAGGCCGTTCCAAAGGTTTCAAAAGGTCAATTCAGATTCTTGGATCATCCCTGAAGCCAACAAGACCGTTTGCAAGGCCTGGGACGCACAGAATCACCCTGTAACGTTCATACGGTTTTCCTATTTTCTTGAATTTGAATATATTAATTCTGGCATATTCAGCATGATTGATTGTCAAATTTATAATCTTTGAGATGTTTGCAAGCTAATGACTGTATTCAATTGCATTTTTATTGACTGTACGTAAAACTGCCATGGCTAGGGTTTGTTCTTTGTTTTTAGGGGTTTCTTATACAGGAAAATTAGACATTGATAATGGTACCATGCTGCTCGTGAGGTTGAAACTAGTTGATTGGTACCATTAGTTTTCATTTATCATGCACGTACATGATTTTAGAATGGACAGAGGCTATACCTACGCTTGATGTCTTTAGGTAAAAGTTGCAAAATCTAAAGCGACAGTGGGGAGGAAGACGACAATACGTGGCGCTCCCTGACTTGCCAGTTTGAATTTCGCGCGTTTCAAAGTTTAACATTTTGTTTTCATTATATAATATTTGTTTATGATTATATGTACAACTAAAACAACCAGCTCAGTTGGCAAGCATGCAAAGGAGGAATGTATAAGGACATGGGTTCGATCCCCAGGTCCCTTATTTGCTTCATATTATTTTTCAATGAAGGATCAGGTACACCTCACGCTCCAGCATCCACCATGTGCTATCAGAATCTGACCATCCAATCCACAAATGCCTTAGATCCAACGCCTTCCCCCTGGAGGACCATCATGCGCCCCAGTCAAACGTGCACATGGGATTGGGCAAAGTCAACAAGGCCAGGAGTTCGTTGGGCTTAGAATTTCAAACAACACCCCCTCTTTTGCTAATGCTATCAGGCCCATTATTTTTTTTCTTTTCTCTATTTTTTCTTTTATTTAAACTAATTTGCTTAATTATTTTTAACAAAATTAATCTCTTTTTTCACAAAATCATAAAATCAAGAGTTTACAAAAATTAGAATTAGGTTTTTTTTATCAAATTTAATTTAGTTTGATTTAAATTTAGAGAAATTCTAACTTTTTTTATAATTAAAACCAATTAGAAAAATTAGGGTTAGACTCTTGATTTAATCTTTATTTCATTCTCAAAATAAAAATACAAAAAATTGATTAATTTAATTATTTTTCTTAATTAAAATTAATTAGTAACTAGGTTCTTTTTTATTATCAATTGAGCTTTATTTTCTCAAATAACAAAAACGACAAAAATGGTTTTCCCTTTAAATTACAATTAGTTATAGTTGGGGTCAAAACCATAATTATCTTGTATTCGATTCATCGTGCGTGTTTATTATTTTTTACAATATTGATGGAACTGTCCATGGTATGTAATAGTTTAATCTAGGATTTTCTTTTGTTTATCGTCTTTTGCGGGTTTTTTGGCTATGTAATTAATCCCTACCCTGAAGCCTTGTAATAGCGTAGGTTTATTTTCTCGCATTTTTATTCTCACAAATATTAACTACTTAGATATATGTTGATAGGATTGTATGACAAGATTGCATGATAATTTAAAACGGCTAGAAAACCCTAATGTGCAAAGATAATAACTGAAATCAAATTACTCGCACATGTGCACTCCTAGGGTATACTCTAACTTCGGTTGCCTTCGATAAACGATCATTAAGTATAGGGTGTCTTAGTGGTTGCCCTCCTGTCTAAACAAAGATCAAATGTCCCGTTCAGAAATGTTGCCTCGGAAACGTCGCCTTGGAAATGTTGCCTCGAATATGATCTTAAGACTCTAGGGTTATTACTAAGGTGTCCTAACATTGCTTTAATGATCGTACGTCCCTTACGAATTGACCCTTACAACTCCAACAACGGTGCTACCTTTTTATCAATAATAGGATAGTGTTGTCTAAAGGAAACGAGATTAGAAATGATCCTTTTTCGAGTAGGTAGATGCTAGTAGATACTTGCTCAAATCAAAACTTTTCACACTTACACTCTTCAAAACAATTTTCAAAACAACTTCGTCACACCTTTGAGGACTGATACAAAGGTTATCACGAAGTCAAAACTTTTCAAAACAAAGCACATACACAATCAATTTTAAAAAAGATGAGCAAGTACCTAAGAGCCCATGGAATACCATGGATAGAAAGGGTACTAACACCTTCTCTTTCTATAATCTACCCCCCGTAATCAGAATATCTCAAAAAAGGATTTTTTCTGTAATTTTTTTCCTTTCCGGTTGGATGAAATAAAATTCGGTGGCGACTCTTTCTTATCGCGACATTTTGCAAACAAAAAACACAAAACGCAAACCATCATTTTTAAAACAGTCAATTCTACCACCGTATCACACTGATCTATTGGAACCGTGAGGAGTTCTACTCAAATGGTTCAGAGTTAGGATATTTGATCTTCATCAAGTCATTGAATCCGGGGGAGTTTCATAAAAAGGATAAGTATTCCTTACCTTTTTATTTTCACTTTTTCTATTTATATGAATAAAATTGTGTCATCAAAATACATAGTTTTGTCATCATCAAAAAAGGGAAGATTGTTAGAACAAGATTTGGTTCTGCAATACTATTTATGATTTTTTATGATAAAAAATGAGTGTGTTTATATTGTACCCCAAAATTTTATCTCTCATTTATCTCAATACATTCTCCTAGGGTTTTCATTTGCTCAAGGGTACTCAAGAATTGATCAGACAAATTCTCCTCCTAAGCAATAGACTTACAACTAGGGTTTCACTTTTATCAAGGAAGATTGGGTTTTTAATTCACCAAGTGTATTTAATAGTTTATTATATGTCTCCAATAATTCTCATACCAAGTTTCATGCCTTGCATCACAAGTTTGCTCAATTAGTTTCTCAAATGACTGAAAATCAACTATATTGGACAAAAAGTCAATTGTAGTCAACATACAATCAAACTGCAAGATTTTTGGTCAAACATCAAGGTTTTGAAGTTATATTCATCATTTGATCAAGTGTTGATCATGATTCATCAAGAAAACCCTCAAATCATCAAAAGTCAAAAGTTGTCAAATTAGGGTTTTCTTAAGGAGAAGTCAACTGAACTTTGACGAAGCGTAACGTTCACATGCTTCATCAGATTTTCCTCAACCAAAGCTTATTATGAAGGAAATTCAATTCTATACGACTTTTTCTAGATAAGCTCAAGTCCAAAAAATACTTCATTTGAGAGATATAGGCCAATACATTATAGGTCATTTCAAAAGTCAACAAAAAGACACTTTTTGTCAAGGCAACTTACATCAAGATAATGTCTTCAAATGCAAAAATAATAAAAATAGGGATTGTAGAGGACATCTTGAGGTTTCCAAAAAGCTTAAGATCACCTTTAAATGATAAAAATTGATAGAGTTATGACTAGTTCAAGTTGGGAAATTTTGAGCAAATGCATGAAACCAAATGTGACCAAACTTTAATTTTTGGGCTATTGGGCTTACAGTTCAAGGTCCAGACGTGTTATAAACTTCATAGTAAACCTCAGATATACTTCATGCACCCCTTGAACTTTTTACTCTATTTATTTTGATTTTATTTATTTTAAATTAAAATTAAATAAGATAAAGGATAAAGCCTCTTACACAAGTCCAGGCCCATGTTTGGTTGACCTCATTTCCCTTATATATACTCAGCAAATCAAACAAAGAAGAGGACAAGACATTGTGCAAGAAACAACTTCCAAAAATTCTCAAATCCTTCAAACTAGGGCAAATTGAAACCCTAGCTTGCAGCCACTCTTGATGCCTACTAACCCTCCCATTCACTTCCAAGAAGATCATAGGGTAAGGTTGGATTATTTGCAACGATCCAAAGGGATGGGAACACACGAGCATGCATCACCGATTTCACTTTATTTCATGAATTTTGTTTTGCTATTTCCTTTAAGTTTTTATGCATACTGACTTTTCTAACATGTTCATGAGGTATCCATATGCAGGAAAAACCCAACATGGGAGTCCCATGATGATCGAATCGTGAATTGTCATACATGCACCGATCTATGTTGTTTTAATCATACCTCAAAAACTAGTGCGATTAAGACAAAAATAACCATTCCATTGAATTCATAGGGTTGGATTTAAGGGGGTATGGTACCTTTGGATCCTGTGATCGGTGGATCTGGAACTTACTGTTTAACGCTGGTTCGCGAAATGTCGCGGAAGCAAGAGTCGCCACCGTCTTTTATTTTCTCCAAATGGAAAGGACAAAAGCACAGAAAAATTCCTTAAAGAGATTGCTCTCGGTTCGGGAGGTAGATTATAGAAAGGGAAGGTGTTAGCACCCTTTCTATCCATGGTTATCCATGGGCTCTTAGATACTTGCTCACTTGTGTTTTCAAAAATGGTTTGTTTGCTTTTCAATTGTGGGTTTTAAAAAGTTTCTTTAAAAATTTCAGTTCGACTCTTGTATCAGTCCTCAAGAGTGTTTGAAAAGTTTGCTTTCGAAAGCTTTTTGAAAAGGTGTCGGTGTGAAAAGTATTTTTAAATTTGTTTTTGAAATTAGAGCAAGTATCTAGAGTCGTCTACCTACCCTACCGAGAGCAATCTCTTTAAGGAATTTTTCTGTGCTTTTGTCCTTTCCATTTGGAGAAAATAAAAGACGGTGGCGACTCTTGCTTCCGCGACATTTCGCGAACCAGCGTTAAACAGTCAGTTCCAGATCCACCGATCACAGAACTGGCGACTCTGCTGGGGATAGGAAGACTTCGTCGACGGCGATCTTTCCGTGACTTTTGGCTGAGGATAACCCAGTTATATCCTGTTAAGGAAATAACTCTTTAAATCAAGCCGGACGACGCGTTCGTGCTCTGTGAGGGGATAAGCTTCCAGAATCTATTGGGGATAAGCTTACTACTTGGGGAGATGGACTCCAATTTTCCTGGGGAATTAGATTGGACTCTCCTGGGGGGAGTTTTGATATGCTGGGGAAGTGATTCCTTTGAATGTCTGGTATACCGCCGGGGAACAATCTTTAGACCAAGACTGCCGGGGATGCTTGTTAAGAATATATGGATTGCTGCTGGGGAATGTTGAGATTTGCGGGAGGATACCCAACTTCCTTGAGTTTTGGTAACTCTGTTTGGAGAGGAATGCACTGACTGCTAACTTACTTTCTGGGGAATTAAGATGCACTGGTCACGTTCTTTAGCTGAACCTACCTTGATACCCTGGAGGACAGAACAATTAGATCGCTTGGGCAACTCTTTATTGCCCCTATTTCCGAGGTATGAGAGGAAGACCTGTGAGGTGCTGATAGTTGGTGATGGACCCACCTTCTGCTGGTAGACAGGTGACAAGATAACAGGACATAGTCATACGCTTTGATCCTTAACTTTTGCCTGGACCGCCCTTTCGGGTTTTCAGTCCACCGGGATACCCATTTTTGCCCAAGCCGCCTTTTCAGGTTTTCGACTTGCCGGGTGTACAGATTTTTTCATTTCATCCCTCATTTTGCCCGAACCCTTTTGGTTCGCCGGGAAGCCCTTATTTTTGCCTAGGTATGTCAACCTAGCGGGTCTTTGATTGTGCGTAGTATTTTTTCGACTATGTCAGTGCTTTCAGAATGTAGGGAGTTGCCCCTGTTAGAAGTGTTTTGCCATGCCACCAGAAGGTGCTTGATCAAGCAAGATTCGTTGTTGGAGTGCCCCAAATGACTCAGGCGGAGATTTGCCCCAGGTTGTTTGGCCTTTGAGAGATTCTCCGAATCTTGATTGGATTTCCCCAGATGATGGACCATGCTTATGCCATGCCCCTTGATTGGAAGTGCTTTTGTTCACTAGGTATTCATCGTGCGAATTTCCCTGCTGTTCAAACAAAAAGTCATATGCAAACAAAGTTATGTTAAAAATGCCAAGCTTATGTCTGTCTTGAAGATTTTGAAAATGCATTCTTTTTTCGTAAAACAAGTGATTGTTTGTAAAACGTGATGTCAACTCGTTATTTTATTGCGAGCCTTAAGGAGTCAGGATACCTTTCGTAACAGTATGCTTTCGAACTAACCCATGCTTCAGCTAGGACTTTTAAGGGTTATAACGTGGCCTTGGTTCATGGTTTAAGAAACAAAAGGATAAAGGCTCAAATTTTATTTGTACCCACCCGCTCTTCATGATGTTCTCCAAACCTAAACTCAGTTGATCGTGCGTTAGACCTTGGTTGAGTCTTTGCTCTGATTTTCTGGTGATGATTCGGATGTTGATGATTGAGGCAGTCATTTCCTTTTCGTTGAGGGTTTGTAAGACCTCTTTCTTTTTTGATTTTATGATCCCTATTTTTTTTCTTTTTTTTTCCTGAACTGTTTCCTTTTTTGGAATTACAGTCAGCGGGATGCCCCAGTTTTGTAAGTCTCCTTCATAGGTTTTGACTTATTGGGCTTTAGTTTTTTTTTTGTTTTTTGAGATAATGACTGCCTTTCTTTATTGATTATTCGGAACCATCACTGTCTTTCTTTGCTTTGTAAGGACCTCTTTGGTGCCATTCGTTATGCACTTGGATCAACCGAGAGACTACCCTGCCCCAGGTTATGATTAAGGGTTTTAAATTTCGAAAAGAAAAACTCCTACTTCTTTGGCTCAGAGGGGTTGACGAGGGATTATCATCCTTATAACTCCAGTGTTTAGGGATTGAAATAATGCCTGTACCTCATCAGCAGGGTCTGTTCAAAAGCATACTGTAGATTATGGTATCGTTTTCGTCATCCTCCCTCAAGAGGCTTAGAATTATTTGAGAGTTGATCATCAGAAAAAATATGAAAATAATTTGCGTTTAGTGAATACGAATATATTGATTCAAAATAGACATAAGTGATGCATTAATGTGATAACAATGTTTAACTTGAATAAATGTTTGAACAAAAGAAATTACAACTTGAAAATCCTAACGAACAAAAGTCTTCTCATCTCAGGGCTTGTTACTTCAAATGGTGCCTCCTGTAGGGATGGTAGAAGCATTCAGCCTGGCCATCTTGGGTGAATTCCACAGCTCCTTCCTCAATCAGGTCTTGGATCTTATTCTTCAAATTCCAACAATCCTCCGTAGCATGCCCCGGGCTGTCAGAATGATAAGCGCAGTGAGCGTTGGGGTTATACCTCGAAGGTGTCCTGTTGGGATTCTTAGGAGGATTCTTTCGAGTTACCAAGTTTAACCTCAGCAGTTGTTGTAAGGCTTGAGGCAGCGACACGTTGAGCTCGGTGAATTGCCTTTGGGGCTTGTCTGGTTGAAGCTGGTGAGGTTGATACTGAATTGGTGATACTGGAGCCATATGAGGAGCTTTCTCCTTGCCTCTTTGTCTCAAAGATGGTCGAACGATGACTGGCTTTTTACCCTTAGATGTTTGTCCCAGTTGATTACCCTGAAGCAGTTGGTTGACGAGAAACCGGAGCTCGTCTTGTCTTTGAGCTAAACCTTGAATGGCATTCCTCTGCCCCAGCATTTGGGCTTTCATTGCATCCATCTCAGCTTGTAGGTGTTTCAGCCTTTCATCCTCAGCACTGTTCCTGACAAAGGTCTCCATGAGAAGTGTCCTTAGTTCCTCCTGCCCCTTGGATAGATTCAGGAGGATTTCCCTGAACTGATTCTCTTGAGCGGGAAGGTCCTGGTTATCTGGTTGGAAGGCCATTGCTGAAATAGACAGCGAGAAAGGTAAGTGACCTGCAACAAAGATACCTGTTATGTAATGATGTGTATGACATGCATGCAATGTTTTCAAGGATCCCGCGGGGTAAACAAGAAAATTTATTAGCATTTGGATCCGGTAGCTTGATTGAAAGAACTTCATATTTGTTGAGAATCCTTCTTCAAGGGTCAAGGCTCACCATATCGAGTGGGTCATAGCCCCTGACTTTAATCATCATGTCTGGTTTTGATTTCCAAACAACCTTGGTTAGGGGAACCTTCTTCAGGAGTCAGAGCTCACCATATCAAGTGGGTCATAGCCCCTGACAACTTTGGCTAGAGGAAAATAAATCCTCTTTGCCCCTTGCTAGATATTTGATTCATCATGACCTGCATCACAAGCCCTTGAGATCCTTGAAATGGGTTAGGATGTATGCAATGGTATGATGTCATGATGCATGGGGTAATATGAATAAACCCTGTTATGAGCCCTTATTAAGGACTATAAACAGAAACCTGCGAGAAACTCAAGTAAACCTGTCATGAGTCCCATTTAAGGACTATAGGCAAAACCTGCAAGAAACTTAGTACCCTGTTATGAGTCCCAATTAAGGACTATAGGCAAAGCCTGCAAGAAACAAGTGTCAAGTAACAAGCATGCAGATAGTCAAGTACGAAGGCACGCAAGTCATACAAGAGAAGCCCTTAGAGTTTAAGCCAGCATGGGGTCTGGGTATTACCCTCTTGAAGTTGGTGGGCTCAACCTGTCCTATTAGAAGTAACCGGGTTCTAAGGGTCCCAATATCACGGGATTGCTTTCATTGTTCATCGTTTCGATTTAGCCACTAAACTGGAGACCGAAATATTCCAGGAAAGCAACCCTCAACTGAGTGTAGTATCGAGTATCAACCAACCTCGGACTGCACCAAAGTCAGTTATCTCACTACCCTAAAGAGGCCAAGATGGTTCAATTAAGGTTCCTAATGTAAGTTGATGCTTCACGACACCACGCGGAGGCCCCGTACTCTCCTTGACTGAACTCAAGGGTTACCGGTACACACCAAAGTGCCACATCAACGTAGCAGACTGTTTCAACCATGTCGGTATACCCCGCATAGTTCCCTCACAGCCTTGTTGCTACTTTCTAAGAAGGTATCCCCCAGATCCGGGTTAGGATCTATAGAACTCCCAAGCAACCTACAATTTAAAGCACACAAGGAAAACAATTGAAAACACAGTTATGAACTAACCCTAAGGTACACCTCACTTTAAGTTAAATCCCCAACAGAGTCGCCAGTTCTGTGATCGGTGGATCTGGAACTGACTGTTTAACGTTGGTTCGCGAAATGTCGCAGAAGCAAGAGTCGCCACCGTCTTTTATTTTCTCCAAATGGAAAGTACAAAAGCACAGAAAAATTCCTTAAAGAGATTGCTCTCGGTTCGGGAGGTAGATTATAGAAAGGGAAGGTGTTAGCACCCTTTCTATCCATGGTTATCCATGGGCTCTTAGATACTTGCTCACTTGTGTTTTCAAAAATGGTTTGTTTGCTTTTCAATTGTGGGTTTTAAAAAGTTTCTTTGAAAATTTCAGTTCGACTCTTGTATCAGTCCTCAAGAGTGTTTGAAAAGTTTGCTTTCGAAAGCTTTTTGAAAAGGTGTCGGTGTGAAAAGTATTTTTAAATTTGTTTTTGAAATTAGAGCAAGTATCTAGAGTCGTCTACCTACCCTAAGGAATTCGTCTGTGTAGATGTCCTTTAAAGTAGTGCCATCCCACCATTGAGAGGTAGGTAGCACCACCGTTGGAGGTGTTCGGGTCAATTCAAGGTTCGGGACATGGTGATCACCGGGGCAATAGGAAGACACCTTAGAAGCTACCCTCATGCCAGGTTCCCGGATCATGAGGACTTACTAAGACATCCTCTACTCGACGATCACCTTTCGAGGCAAGGCAACAGTGAGGCATACCCTAGGGGTGGTGTGTGATTTGTGTATCATGTTCATTTGCATTTATCTTGTTCATGTCAAAGTGATCTATGCGTTTGTTTTTATTTTTTGTCCATTCATTCTTGCATGCTTTTGATTAACAGTTAAAAATATTTGCGAGGAAAAGTAAATCTAAAGCTATTACAAATGGCGCGGGTCCACATCGCCAAAATTAACCAGGACCCGATTTGACAGAAAATAAATAAACAAAGTAAATAAAGAATTGAAAAATGCGAGAAGTAATTACAAGGCTTCGGGGGAGGTACATAATTATTTAAGCAAAATAAAATAAATATGCGAAATTAAATCGAAGCGAGGGCGTTGGACCCTTTTGCAAAAATTAAAATTACATAAATTAATTAATTAAGAAAAGAAATTGTTTTTGTTTTTTGGTATTTTTATTTATTTTAAGATTTAATAGAAAAAATTAATTGCAATTAAACGCTAACCCTAATTCTATTTTATTTTAATTTGTTTAAGAAAATATTGAATTTTTTAACCTAAATTAAACCCTAATTAATTTACATGCAAATTTGATTATGAGAGTAAATAAATTAAATAATACTATTATGAAAAAGAAAAATTAAAAAGGAATAAAACATTAATTAAACCTAGTTCTACATTTTTTAGATTTTTATTATGAAAAGAATTAAAATTGCAACCTAATTTAAAACTAAATAATTTACATGCATTTATTTACAAGAAATATAAAAATAAAATATTTTTTATATTTTTTATCTTTTCTGATTTTTATGCATTTTTTATATTTTGTAGAAATAATTAATTAAATCAAAACAATTGAGACAATAAAATAATAATTAAAAATATAGAGAATTTGCAAACCAGGGGGGGTGGTAGTCCCCAAAGTGGAGGTGTAGCCCATGAATTTGAGCCCAATGACCTTCAGGTCCATTGACTTTTCCGGACACCATGTGGCACCTTTGACCAGGGTCTACCATATGCCTTAAATCTGAACCTTTTGATTGATGTAACCAACGCGTGGATGACTGGATCTTGGGAGTGTATGGTGCGCTCCACCTTTGAAACTGCATAGGAATATGTATTGCAAAATAATATGGAAATTAACGTAGACCTGGGACTCGAACCCAGGTCATGAGGGTTAACATCACTACACTTTGCCAACTGAGCCAGTTTACGCATTCGATATATTAATAACGCATAAATAATATAAAAGAAAGAAACGTTAGTGGCCACAAACGCGCGCGAATTTTAAACCTGCCAATCGTTGGCAGCCACGACGTCATCGTCTTCACCATCCCTGAAATACAAAAAACATGAGGCAACGGTTTTATACACGTTTTCTTAGGCATGCTACCAGAAAATAGCGAATAGGCCTAGAGGGTCAATAAATTAGGCGCGATAGTTGATTCTTCTTCGTCCATATGCGCTGAGTCGAATGGTGGTGGTTTTGAAGGCCAATTTTTCTTGGTTTCAAAATCCCCAATTGGAGGTCCTGTAAACCCTAAAACTCAAACATGGTGAAATCGTGTATACAGCATAAAAACATAATTGAATGCATTGGTTAGCTTCAAAACTTCATAATGAACATGAATCAATGAATAAAAATTGCAAAGGATGCGTAAATCATGATGCACGATTATGAATTTTTCACAAGGTATCTTGAATGCTGTATACCAATTCCTTGCGTTTGGATGAAGGTTTTTGATTGGAATATGATCAGTGAACCTTGAGGAAGCTATTGAAACAAGAATTAGGTCTTGAATCATCCTGGAAGGATGTTTTCAGAATTGACTTTTTTGCAAATTTTTTCAAGTTTGATTATGGCCTTCTTGAGCAGCTGTGCATGTATGAACATTAGGGTTATGCTTAGGCTTTTGTATTGATCAGATTAGGTCAAGAAAATTGCCCAAAGATCCATGAATTAAAGAATCCAATATTTGATTTTTCCACCATGATTTCCATATCTTTTTCCATGCAATTTTGTGTCAATTAGGATCCAATCAAACCAAATCTTCCCATATTTGAATGTGCACGAATTATTGAGTCTAAAACATGTGCAAAAAGATTTGTTAGGTTAAATTAAGTATTTTTCATATATTTAAATGATTTAAATGAATTAATATAAATAAAAATTCAAATAAATAAATAAAAAATGAAGAAATACTTCCCTTTGGGCCAAGTGGTCGTGTACATGTCATGGATGATGAATTAGGGAAGAAAAATGGGCCCATTAGCATTTTTAGGTCATTTGAACCAATGTTGACTTTTGAAAATGTCCAAAAATTTCCCAACTTCCACAAGGCATAACTTGCTCAATTTTTAAGCTTTTCTCATGTTCTTGGACATTTTGGAAAGGTCTTTGAGTCCTCTAACCAATGCCTTTGGTCCCATGTCATTTTGATTTACCAATCTAAAGTTATGGCCTTTGACTTAAAGTCCCTTTTTGTTGACTTTTGAAAATGACCTATAATGTTGAAATTGATAACTTTTTGTGAGAGCATTTCTTGGACTTGAAGTATGAAGATGAGTTGTAGGAAATGTCTTTCTCTTCAAAATGAGCTTTGGATAATTTTTCTGATAATCCATGTGAAAGTTATGCCCTGGTCAATTTCAGTTGACTTTTTCAGCTGTCCAAATAAGGAAACTTTTGCATCTTGATGATTTCTGAGCCAAATTTTGAGAATCATGATCAAGCATTGATCAAATGATGTTTGTGGATTCAAAATGATATATTGACCAAAATTTTGAACTTTTGACTGTCAAATGACCATTTTGCCCCTGTAGTTGACTGTAGTGCAATTTAGGGTTTTGACTGTGCAATTTTGAGCTGAATGCCTTGAAACTTGATATGAGGATGCTTGACCATATTTGTAGGCATATGAGACTTGAATGGACCTCTGAAAACTTCATTTTCTTGATCAGAACACAAACCCTAGTTTTGACTGTATAGGAGACCTTTGCACTGTGCAACCCTTGGGGAACTTTGAAGCTTGACTTGGCAAATCTTTGAAGAATTATGGGAGGGCAAATTTTGGGGTACAACAGATCCCTAACATTTTTTATTTTTGCAGGTTTGAAAATATACTCACCGGAGAAGACAACCAGAGCTAGGGCTCCGACGCCTCTCCGGTCATGCCATGTTTTTTGTGTTATGTTTAAATTGTTTCGCTGATAATAATGGATGTATCACCACCCCAGTGGTTAAAATGCGCGCTAAGGCTTTCCTCTATCAAGGCATGGGTTCGATCCATGCCTTTTGTGACTTTTTTTTTCATAATTTCTGATTTTTTACAGGTTAACGTACAAAGTTTGCTGATCCCCTCCCTTGTACTTAAGCGCGCACTTGGCGCAGTGGTGAAGGTGTTTGCTGAGAGGGCTAAGGGCGTGGGTTTAACACCCACCCCTGGCAGTATTTTTTTAACCCTTGTTTTTTTCATCAATATTTTACTTAAAAACCCCAAATTCATCTAACCTCAAACCAAAACCTTTTTCTTACAAAAAACCAAAAATGTTTTTTTATAAACCCTAATCAAATTAGATTTTAGGTTTATTTTTATTAATAAATTTTTTAATTAAAATTAATTAGATTTTTTAGGTTTATTCGGTTAATCGTCAAAAACCTTTTTTTTTCATTAAAAATCACCAAAAACATTTTTTCTTACATTCTTCATTTTTATGTAGCTTATTTTTCTCGCATTTTTTCTGATTATGTAATTGTTTCGCAGTTTGTAATAGTAATTAGGGTTTACTTTCGATATTTCTATTATGTAACTGCCCCAAAGCATTGTAATAGTCTAGGGTTTTCTTTCTGCATTTACTTTCCGCATATTTACTGCTTTTTTATACTTGATATATTATTTCTTAGTAATTAGGGCTTGTATGTAAAGACTAAAAAAATAATAGAAAACCCTAATTTCAAGATTAAGTAACTAAAATACAACACACCTCACACACTCGCACCTTTAGGGTAGAAAAACAGTCATGTCCCTCAAAAGTGGGGACGCTTTAGCAAAGTCCCTCGAAAACAAAGATCATAGTCCCTCGATGACCCTTTTGATGTTACCTTCGGTAAATGATCTAGTTCCTTAACAAAAATTGCTAAAGCGTCTCTACCAATTGCCTTCGATGACTGTACGATGACCCACGTCTGTCCCTTCACATCCAACGATAGGGCGACCTACTAACTAATGGTATGGACAACACTATCTAAAGGAGGAGGAAAATACAAGAACAACCTTGAGTAGGTGTTGTACCCCAAAATTTTCCCTTTCTTTTCTCAAGACACTTCTCACAAAGATCTTCAATAGCTCAAGATTGCACAAGTGTTGAGTAGGTCAAATCACCTCTTAAACACTAGAACCCCAAATTAGGGTTTTGATTTTAACCAGAACAATTGGACTTATAATGCCTCAAAAGATTTTCCTGGTTCATTATGGGTCTCCAAGAATACTCATGCCAAGTTTCAAGTCTTAGATCACAATTTAGCTCAGTCAATTGATCAGATGACTGAAAATTAGCTGTATTGGTTAAAAAGTTAATTGTGGTCAACCTACAGTCAAACTTCATGACTTTTGGTCCCCATTAGAATTTTGAAGTCATATTTATCCATTGATCAAGTGTTGATCAATATTCCTCTAGAAAAGCACTCAATTCACCAAAAGGGTAAAATGGTCAAGATTAGGGTTTTGACTGTAATTGACTGATCATTGAATTTTGACCTAATACGTGATACAATGGTTTTAAAAATAATCACAAGTATTCAAATACAACATGTTGACCTAATTACATGGCTCAAATCATTTCTCAAGATCAATGGATTGATAGTTGAATTTTGGATCAACTGATGAAAAGTCAACTGATACACCAAAAGTCAAACTTTGACTTTTTTGGTCAAATTTGAGTCTCAAAGATCAAAATTCATCAATACATTAAACAATGTGAAGCTTCATCATCAAGAGATCAAGAAAGTCAAAAATCAATTTGAAAAGTCAAACTTTTCTAGACTTAGAAATTTTTCTAAGTGTTTTGTACATGATGATTTCACTACTTTATGCCAATTTTTCACCAAGATGCAAGATGATTCAAAGGAAACTTTCAACATGAAAGTTATAGATATCGATGAGATCTACAACTTTGATTTTATGATTAAGTCCTAGAAGTTCTTGTATTTTAAGTTACAAATTCATGAAGTCATGAACTTTTTCTAGAAAACACTTAGTGAAAATTTTGATCAATTTGGTCAGGATTTTGCCCAAACTTCTTAGCCAATTTTCACCTAGCTCCAATTTTATTTATAAAAAATACAAAGCATGAAAATTGTAGAGGATGTTTCAAGCTTTCCGAAATGTCCAAGAACTTGAAAAGATCATTTTTTAGCTAAGAGATTCGAAGAGATGAAGTTGGCATGATAAACTTAAAATTTAAACCATTTTTGTGATGAACTCATAGAAAAATCTCAAACCTATCCTACATAATCCAACTTTTTAGGCCATTTGACTTCTAAATCTCACTATGATTAGAAATTTACACAAGTTATAAATCTATTACACAAAGATTAGAAGTATTATCCAAGTCTTGATACCATTTTTGGATAGTTTGCATAAAGTCACTTTACCATTTTGGTAAAGCAAGCTTTATGCTAACAACTCTTTGCTTAAACTTATGATTTATTCCTAATCAGATACTATACAATCTCAATATCAAAAGCAATCTCAAGAAGTCAGTAAAAACATGGAAAATCCCTTGAATCACTCACTTTCTTCATCATGAAGGAACAAAATCTTTGTATTTTCAAAACAAGCCAAAAACTTCAAAACTTCAGAATTGATGTTCTCACTCATTCTAATATTATCTCTATAAATATAGATGCATTTTGCAAGCCATGGCACAAAATTAGAAGCCTGAAAACTCCTTCAAACTCTCTAAAACTCAGAATTGGACTTCAACCTCCATAACTTGTCATTTTTGCCCAAGAACCTCAAACTCACATTTCCATCGCGCGTTTCCTCTCTAAACCAATTTTAAAGCTTCCATACATCAAGTATAGTCCATAACTACCATTGTTCCACAACTGTAACTGCATCTTCATCACCTTCCAAACTAAAAAATAGAGTTCTGCAACTGGACTTCTCCAGCAGGATTCACCCATCCTCAGCACAACCTAAGCATTGCATTAGCTTTCTGGAGGGTCACTGAAGCTATTCTGATCATCAAAAAACCTTGACAGTTGCTTAAACTCAAAACACGATCTCCATATGCAAGGTGAGTTTTCTGAAATTCTAACTCCCTCTACAAGCATCATTATTGGTTCATTTGTGAAGATAAAATGTAAACATCATGCCCTTAGATTTCATTTATATTTCCCGAGTAGCGTGAATTTTAAGTTTAAACTTCCTGAAAAAGTTAGATCATATTTTGGTACCAACTGAAATTCTCATTCGTCTTTGATCCATTGTTTGATTTATTTATATATTTGAAATCGTGGTGAAATTTTTACACGAGTTTGATGTTTACAATTTCTGAAATGGTTGAGAAATGAGAAAGTTACAAAGTTCAAAAATGGTGATGAAGAAACTGGTGCAAGGAAGAAGAAGATGATATAGTCAGGAGCGTGTTTAAAATATATTATATTAGTTGTGCATAAGTTAACAGATGTATCACCCCCCTAGTGGTTAAAGCGCGCACCTATGACACTCATGACCTGAGTTCGAGCCCCAATGTCACATTTTGTTATTTTTCATTACATTTTCTGACTTTTTTTGTTTGCTAGCGCGCCTGGGCTCCTCCCTTTTGGGACTGAATTGTTTTTGAACTTCTCACCCACATTCTACTTCTCATGCGCAGCCCATTACATTTTTTTATTTTTCATTTTTGTTTTCTGATTTCAAAAACAGTTTGGGCCTAACAATAAAAACTCTTTTACTTTCCAACCTCCTAACTACTTTCCAAACCCCTGACTTCTAATTTATATTCTTTATTTTATTTTCTTTTCTTTTTTTTAATAATATTATTTTTTATTATTAATATTAAAAAAATACAAAAATATATTTTCTTGAATAACTAAATTATTGAATATTTCAATTTAAGCATTTATTTTATTTTGTAAATACTTAGAACTAGGTTTATTCATTTTATACACTTTAAAATACTTCTTTCTTTTTTAAATTAGTATTAATATTCAAGATTATTTTTCTCAACAAATTTACTTAGACTTAGAGTTTTTATTAGTTTTAATTAACTTATACTTTAGTTTTATTTATTTATTAACTAACTAATCAACTTCTTTTGTGATTAAAATTAATTAGTTGGATTAGGTTAACCTTTAAACTTTTTTTCATACAAAAAAAATCATTAAAAAAAAATCTTTTCTTTTACGTTATATTTATATTCTTGTACATTTTATTTTGCATTATTCAATTTGGTTGTAATAATAATTAGAACTTTATTGCTTTATATCCCCATTTATAAGTTTGTATCCCCCATCCCGAATGATGTATTAGCGTAGAACTTTAAAATTCAACAATTTATCGCTTTCCATATTATTGCTAGTAATTAGGATTTGTATGGCAAGACTTAAAAACAATAAGTAGACAATCTTAATTCAAGACAAAAATATATGAAATCAAAACACTTTGCACACTTGCAACTCTAGGGTAACCCACACTTGTTTCCTCGAATAATACAGTCATGTCCCTCAAACGTGGGATTCTTTAGCAAAGACCCTCGATTACGAGATCGTAGTCCCTCGATGATCCCTCGGCGCTGCCTTCGGTAAATGATCTTAGACCCTTACGACAAATTGCTAAGGTATCTCACAATGTTTCCTTCTAGGACTGTACGATGACCCACGTCTGTCCCTTCACATCCAATGATAGGTATTTTTACCAATCAATGGTAAGATAGCAATATCTAAAGGAAAATGAAAAGAACAAAGACTTTTTTAGTAGGTAGAACATTCGTAGGTGCTTGCTCACAAATTAAAACCATTTCCACACTCACTTTCAAAACATCTTTCCAAAAACAAACATCTCTTTGAACTATTTTTAAAACCAACACTTTGTATACATTCTTATAGAGACGAGAATCATTACAAAGTTTTCCAAAACAAAGGCGTTTTCAAAATATTTTCAAACTTACACCAAACACAAACACCTTCACAAAAGCATTTCAAAGTGAGCTAGCAACTAAGAGACCGTAGATAACTATGGATGAAAAGGGTGCTAACACCTTCCCTTTTTATAACCTACCCCCCGAACTCAAGAAATTTTTTAAAAGGTCTTTCCTGTTCTTTTCACCCTTTCCTTTATTGGATTAAAGAAAAGTCGATGGAGACTCTTTCTATCCGCAACAATTACAATAAAACGCAAAACACCCAAGTCAGTTCTCCCACCGTATTAAAGAACTGGCGACTCTGCTGGGTAAAAACTTAAAAACGGGGTTACCTTAGAGACTAGATCACCTTTAAATGCTTTCATTGTTTGACTTGTTTGCTTTACTCTTAAAAGGGTGTTTGGGTTTTGTATAGATCCTCTACCCGGGTATGGGAGCATTATCAGGTAAGTAGCAATAGATTATGGAGACTATACGGTGTAGACCGATATGGTTGAAACAATGGCTACGTTAGTGTGACACATTTGTTGGTACCGGTATCCCTTGTGTTGAATCAAGGAGAATATGGGGCCGTTGTGTGGTGTTATGAAGCACTAATTGACCGTAGAACCTTTAGTTGAACAACTTGGCCATTAGGAAGTAGTGAGATAGTCGACTTTGGTGCAAAGTTGAATATTGGTTGATACTCGATGCTACACTCATTGAGATTAGACTTTCAGGATATTTTGGCTGCAAGAAAAGATTGATTGTGCTAAAACAATGGCCGATGATGAAAGATCAGTGATACTAAGATTACCCAGAACCCGATTACTTTCTAGGACAAGTTGAACCAACTAAACTTCAAGAGGGTACTTACCTATCAAACCCATGTAAGCCTAAACCTAAGGTACTTGTGTGCTTTGTTTGTGATTATTTGTTCATGACATCATAAACATCATAACATCATAAGCATTCTCACTAATCATTTCAAGGATTTAGGAATTTATCTCTGTTCTGTTTTGTAGAACATGACTTCCACTCGTAGAAATACCATCCGAGTCAACTTCGTGAAAGTGCCTCCTCAACTTCAAGAGTTTGCATCAAGGGTGCCTAAATATTCTCCTTTCACCAAGAAATATGGTTGACTTTTCAACTTGGCTACCTCAAGATTTCAAGAAGAAATGATGTGTGTGCTTTTTCACTTCTTTGATCCTATGCATCATTGCTTCACATTCCCCGACTACCAATTGGTGCCTACATTAGAAGAATTCTCTCAACTGCTAGGAGTGCTTGTGCTTGATCAAATACCATTCACCGGTTTAGAGGAAACTCTGAATCTTGAAGTTATTTCCAAAGCCTTGCATTTGAAGAGATCCGACATTGTGGCAAATTGGGAAACAAGGAGTGAAGTTAAGGGTTTTCTCGCCAAGTTTCTGTTGGAGAAGGCTCGGTTGTTTTGGGAAGATAGGGATTTTCAAGCTTTTAAAGATGTCTTGGCCCTTCTAATCTATGGTTTGGTTCTATTCCCCAATCCGGACTAACTCATAGATGTGAATGTCGTCAAGGTTTTTTTCTCTTATAATCCCGTGCCTACGCTACTTGGAGACATCCTATATTGTTTTCACACTCACACCATGAAGAAGAGAGGTACTATTTTGTGTTGTATTCCATTGTTGTCTAGGTGATTTATTTTGCACCTACCTCGATTAACATTGAATAATGAACAAGGCTTGACATGGTCTTAAAGGATAATGTCGCTCTCACACTCAGATATTCATTGGTGTTCCCAATCTTTGGAGGATATTACCATCATTGACCGTTGTGGGGAGTTCCCTAATGTTCCACTCTTTGGAATTATGGTAGGTATTACCTATAACCATTCTCTTGCATTACGACAGTTTGGGTATGCGCGAAGAGATGGTCCCCATGATGCGCTCATCCAAGGCTTAGTATTCGATTACAAAGGCAACGTCCAAGGCTATCATCAAAGGTTCGTACGAGCTTGGTGAATGGTAAAAAAGGTGGATAGAAAGACTTTGGGGCATAAAAATTCTATCCCTCTTGAGCCTTACCTCAAGTGGGTACACACTCGTGCTCAAAGCCTCATGATGCCTTACCCAGCCATCCTACAAGTGATTATAGAGCTCGTTGTTGAGAGAGACACCCCTTACACTCTTATTCATCCTGAAATTCCTACCGACTTCAAAGAATTGCAAAGATTGTAGATTCAACTCAAAGGGGAACAAGACACCTTTGAAGCACAATTCTACGCAAGCGAGAAGAAGGTTTTGGAGCTCACGAGGAAACTTCATGAAGAGAGAATATTGAATGCCTACATTTCACCAAAGAGGATACCCCCATGGAAAGCTTGAGTCCTTTTTGTTTTAGGAGTTTATTTTGTATCATTTTGAAACCTTTTTGTTTCTTCCATTGTAAGCTCGAGAGGCATTTGTAATTCCTGAATTTATTAATGCAATTAATGTTTGTTGTCTTCTCTTTGTCTAGCAAATTTAAATTTCTTAAAATTCTTGAAAACATTACATTAGCATAACATGCATCATATCATAAGCAGGTTTTCCGACACATGTTTCCTCATATTTTTAGTGTTTATTTCAGTATAAGATTGATCTCGAGAAAAATGTCAAGGACTTGCAGACTCAACACTCTCAATTCCAAGAGACTCTGCTCAACTTAGCAAATGGACAACAAGAAATGATGGCTATTCTTGTTACGAAGAAGAAGACAAAGAAGAAAGTTGTAATCAACATGGGGAAGAGGTTTAAAGGGCCCGCCAAACAAGTCCAAGTTGAAGAGGATTCCTCCGAAGAGGATGAAAATCAAGATTAAGATTCTAGAAGCACCCGTGCTAGGGGTGGAAACAATCAAATCTTTGAAGACAAGGTTTTTTGATGAGCAATACCCTCCGACTGACGACAAATATAAGCAACTAGAAGATAGACTGAAAGCTATAGAGATCCAAGCTGTGCGTGGCCTGGACTTTGAGGACTTAGGTTTGGTACCTGGGGTAGTCATTCCCTATAAATTCAAGATCCAAGTATTTGCCAAGTATGATGGAGTTTCATGTCCGAAGCTTCATTTAAGATCTTATGTCTGTAAGATCCAACTGCACACCGCCGATAGGAAACTATGGGTACACTTTTTCCAAGAGAGTCTATCTGGGACGCAGTTGGAGTTGTTTTACCAATTGGAAGGAACAGACATCCATACTTGGGAGGATTTGGCCACTACCTTTTACCGCCAATATCAATATAACGTTGATCTTACGCCAACTCGGGTGCAATTGCAAGGCATGACCATGGGCTCAACTGAGGGCTTCAAAGAGTACGCCCAAAAGTGGAGAGACTTGGCTATAAGGGTGCAACCACCTTTAACTGATAGAGAATTAGTAGATATGTTTATGGGGACATTGATTCGACCATTCTTTAACTTGCTGATTGGGAGTTCGTCATTCAGATTTACTGAATTGATCTTAACTGGTGAGAGGGTTGAAAGTGGGATTAAAAGCGGGAAGATACCTATGGCCTCCACCTCAAATGTTATGAAAAAAACCATTTACTGGTAAAAAAAGTAACTAATGCTGTGTGTGGATCAATAAGTCGTGCGAAGAATAACCGTCACATTCAGTATGGGTAGTTTTGATCTCCAATCCAACTCCAACTCAACGTCCACGTCAACAAAATAACCAACAAAGGCCGGATGCCCAAAGAATACAATTTACTAGAATCAATATGCAATTATCTCAAGCTCTGCAACACCTATTAAAAGCTGATTTGGTGATCTTGAGAGATCCCCCTTCCAACCCTAACACTGCTTCTCCAAAGTACAACCCCAATGCCAAATGTGATTACCATTCAAATAGCCTCGGACATGATACCAATGATTGTTGGGCATTAAAGAAAAAAAATCCAAGATCTAATTGATAACAAGACAATTGAATTTGACCCTCCGTCAACTCCAAATATGATCACTGCACCCATTCCAAATCATGGTAAGGGTGTCAATGCTATTGAAGATGCTTTTTTTGTTGCCTCCATCAATGAATTGACCACTCCTTTTAAGACTGTTAAAGAGAATTTGTTGAAAGTCGGTGTATTCCCTGGCTGCCTTGAAGACTGTTGTTGTTGTGTTGTATAAATTAATGGTTGTGAATGGCTGAAGAAAGGTGTCCAACACCTAATGGATAGCCATGAGATTCTATTTCAAAGATCTCCATCTGTGAAAAGTTTGACCCAAAGTGTATATCAAGAATTTGAAGATGTGTCCATCATTATTATCTCAAACAAAACTATTAGGATCACCTCCAAAGGTCCTATTAGGATTCCCGTTGAACTAAGAATAGCTCCACTAATTATTACTACACCGGAGCTAGTTCCCTACTCTCCTGATAAGGTTGTACCCTGGAATTATGGGGCGAAAGTGTATTACCATGGTATCAAACAAGATTCCTGAATTGATGAAGATGAAACTACTAACATTACAATATTGCTGGATCAAGTAAAGTTACTAGGACGGGGAGGATCTTCTCTCCAGAGATTTCACCACTGAAAACCACTACTACACCCATTCGTATTACTACTGTTAAACCTGTTACTGATACTCGAGGAAAGGAAAAAATGAATGAGCCTTCCAGGACGAAGGCGTTCACAAAAGATATTACCATTGAGATCCTATCAACCCAAGAGATGGAGGAGATTTTAAAAATTATCAGAAAAAAGTGACTATAAGATAGTGGAACAGTTGGGGAAAACACCCTCGAAGATTTCCATGTTGTCTTTGTTGCTATGTTCCGAGGCACATGCTCAAGCCCTGATAAAATTCTTGAAAATGGAACATGTCCCACAAGAAAATACGGCCGACCAATTTGAAAACTGTGTAGCAAGCTTGACTGCCGACAACGGTTTAGGGTCCTCTGATGCAGATTTGACCCCAATGGGGAAGAATCACAATAAAGCTCTCCACATTTCCATAGAATGCAAGGGCACCACCCCGACACATGTATTAGTGGATACTGGATCTTTTCTCAATGTCTTACCAAGAGGAGCTCTAGATAGGTTGGACTATGAAGGTTTGGTACTAAAGCCTAGTGATATTGTGGTGAGAGCTTTTGACGGATCAAAGAGGATGGTCCATGGAGAAGTTGATCTCCCTATCAAAGTTGGGTCTCAAGTCTTCAACTCAACATTCTACAAGAAGGATATTCGTCCTGCTTATTCATGCTTGCTTGGACGCCCATGGATCCATGGGGAAGGTGCAGTGACTTCCACACTACATCAAAAGTTGAAATATCCAGTCAAGGGGAAAATTGTCACTGTATGCGGAGAAGAAGAGTTTATGATCAGTCATCTGAATTCATTCAAGTATGTTGAAATGGATGGCGAGTTCATTGAAACTCCTTGTCAATACTTTGAGGTGGTCTCTCCCATGGTTGTTGTTTCTAAAGCCACTCCTGAAGCTACTAAAGATACACCGAGGATGGCCTCTCTTAAAGATGCTCGTGCTAATGTTAAAGACAGAGGCTGCACCATTTGGGGACAACTCCCTGATATCCCTTTTAAGACAAATAAATTTGGGTTGGCCTTCACTTCCAAGTCTCAAAAGGAGGTCTGATGTGCTCGTGCAAGGAAACCACTTATCTGCATTAGTAACCATGAGGTTAATGCTCTTGAAGACTATGATGCTGATTGTGATTGGGATGACTTGATCTACCCAACTGCTGATGGAGGACTTAACAACTGGCAGACCAAAGACTTCATTCTAATCTCCTTCAACCAGGAGTAATTTCCATTTCCTATTTTTTATGACTTTGAGAAATTTTTCTGTAATTTCCATTTAAACAATGACTTTAAACCACGTGTCTTGCCCGGGGCACAATGGTCCATTTGTTAAGGGTTTGTCATTTTCATATGCCATATGCTCATTTTAATGAAACATTGGACTATTTTGCATTCAAATTTTGTGCTCTTTGTCTTTTTTGTACTTTTATTACACTTTCAAATAGCCATGTGACCTTACATGCACACACACACATATTTGCATATCCACATCCACTTCGGATCTCACTGACAATGATTCTGCTATTTCCATCTATGACTTTGAAAATCCAATCTATCAAGCTGAAGACGAAGGTGAAGAAGATTGTGAAATACATGGGGAACTCGCCAGACTCCTGGTACAAGAGGAAAAGGCCATTCAACTGCACGAAGAACCAGTTGAAGTGATAAACTTTGGGACTGAGGCAGACAAGAAGGAAGTCAAGATCAGTGTTAACCTGGAAGACAATGTCAAAGGAAGACTGGTTCAGATGTTGCATGAATATGTAGAAGTGTTTGCTTGGTCGTATGAAGATATGCCAGGGCTTGATATTGATATCATGGTTCACCGTCTTCCAATGAAGGAAGGCTGTCCTCTGATCAAGAAAAAGGTTCGTCGCATGCGACTCGATATGTCTGAGAAGATAAAGGTTGAGGTAATGAAATAATTCGATGCAGGTTTCTTCACAGTGACGTCATATCCCCAATGGGATGCAAATGTGGTCCCAGTGTCGAAGAAAGATGATAAAGTTTGTATGTGTGTAGACTATAGAGATCTAAATAGGGAAAGCCCCAAAGATGATTTCCCACTACCATATATTGATGTCTTGGTCGGTAACATTGCTCAACATAAAGTATTCTCTTTTATGGATTGCTTTTCCGGATACAACCAAATCAAGATGATGCCTGAAGACATGGAGAAAACCACTTTTGTCACACAGTGGGGAACCTTCTGTTATAAGGTCATGCCTTTCGATTTGAAGAATGCAGGCGCAACTTCTCAACAGGCTATTGTATCTTTATTTCATGATATGATTCATCATGAGATAGAAGTTTATGTTATTGACATAATTGCAAGATCACAAACTGAGGAAGAACACCTTGATCATTTGCACAAGCTATTTGAAAGGCTGAAGAAATATAAGCTGAGGCTGAATCCTAACAAGTGTACCTTCGGGGTAAGGTCTGGTAAGCTCCTAGGATTTTTCGTCAGTGGTAAGGGAATTAAGGTCGATCCTGCAAAGGTTAAAGCTATCCAATAAATTCCAGCTCCTAATACTGAGAAGGAGGTCAGGGGTTTCTTAGACCGACTCAACTATATTATTCGATTCATCTCTCACTTAACTCCTACTTGTGAGCCAATTTTCAAACTGCTGAAGAAAGATCAAGTAGTTAAATGGAATGACTACTGCCAAACAACTTTTGACAAAATCAAGGAATACTTGCAAGAACGTCCAATTCTGATGCCTCCAATTGAAGGAAGACCTCTGACTATGTAGTTGACTGCATTAGATAATTTAATGGGGTGTGTGTTGGGCCAACATGACGAGTCTTGTCGAAAAGAGCATGCAATATACTACCTTAGCAAAAAGTTTATCGACTATGAAACAAGATACCCACTGCTCGAGAAAACTTTTTATACTTTGACATGGGCTGCTCGCGGACTCAGACAATATATGTTGACTCATACTACTATCTTGATTTCTAAAATGGATCCCATCAAGTACATATTTGAGAAACCAGCCCTCTCCGGATGAATTGCCAGATGGAAAATGATTTTGACTAAATTCGACATCCAGTATACTACACAAAAAACAATCAAAGGAAGTGTACTGGCAGATCATTTGGCCTATCAAGCTATTGATGACTACTAATCCATGGACTTTGAATTCCTGGATGAGAACATCATGATAGTGACAGACTGTGAAGAACCTGAACCGTATGAAGGACCTGAGCAAGGATCCTGATGGACTATGGTTTTTGATGGAGCTTCCAACACACTGGGTAACGAAATCGGTGATATAATCATTTCTCCCGAAGGGTGCCATACCTCTTTCACTGCTAGACTCTGTTTTGACTGTACAAATAACTTGGACGAGTATGAAGCATGCATATTGGGTTTAAAGGCTGCCATTGACCCAAGAATCAAATTCTTAAGCGTATACAAAGATTGGCCTTGGTAATTAGTCAAGTCAAAGGAGAATGGGATACCAAACATCCGAATCTAATCCCTTACAAAGAGCTTGTGCTAACCTTGATTCCGTACTTTGGAGAGGTCACCTTAGAGCATATCCCGAGGGAAGAAAATCAGTTGGCAGATTCCTTAGCAACTATGTCGTCTATGTTCAAGGTCAATTAGGACAACGAAGCTCCCATAATTACTATCGAAAGATTTGACAAACCTGCACACTATTATGAGATTGACACTGATGAGGAGAAGCCTTGGTATCATGAAGTGAGGAGGTAACTTGAAGCACAAGAGTATCCTGAGGGAGCCTCAATTAACGACAAGAAAGTCATGCGAAGGTTCTCAGCTAAATTCCTCCTAAGCTATGGGATTCTGTACAAGTGCAACCATGATTCTACTCTGCTCCGTTGCATGGATAAGAAGGAAGTAGAAAAGATCATGGAGGATATGCATGAAGGTATCTTTGGAACTTACTCTAATGGGCACACCACGTCCAAGAAGATTTTGAGGGCTGGTTACTATTGGTCGATAATGGAAACTGATTGTCACCATCACTCAAGGACTTTCCACAAATGTCAAATTTATGCTGACAAGGTTCACGTGCCCCCGATCCCTTTGAATGTCATGACTGCTCCTTGGCCATTTGAAATGTAGGGCATTGACATGATTGAAGAAATAAAGCCCACTGGATCTAAGGGACATCGTTTCATCCTCGTCGCCATTGATTACTTCACTAAATGGGTCGAAGCAACTTCATTTGCCTCAGTTACCAAGAATGTTGTAGCCTGGTTCATCAAACATAACCTCATATGTCGATATGGCATCCCTGAAAGGATCATCACCGACAACGGAACCAACCTCAACAATGCTATGATCACTGAGCTCTGCATGCAGTTTAAAATCAAGCATCACAATTATTCTCCATATAGACCTAAGATGAATGGCATAGTGGAAGCCGCCAACAAAAACATATAGAAGATTATACAAAAGATGGTGGTGACCTATAAAGACTGGCATGAGATGCTGCTGTTTGCTCTTCATGGCTACCATACCTCGACGCGAACATCAACTGGGGCAACCCCATTCTCTTTAGTCTATTGCATGGAGGCTGTCCTTCCTGTTGAAGTTCAGATTCATTCTTTAAGGATTATGAAAGAAGCATACCTAGGCAAAGAGGAATGGATTCAGACTAGACTGGATCAGTTAAATTTGATTGATGAAAAGAGATTGGCTGCTGTTTGTCATGGTCAAATGTATCAAAAGATTATGGTCAAGGCATTAAACAAGAAGATCATACCTCGAGTATACCAGGCTGGCGACTTGGTAATAAGGCGCATCATTTTACTACAAGGCGATCCCAGGGGAAAATGGACTCCCACTTACGAAGGGCCATCTGTTGTCAAGAAAGTATTCTTTGGCGGTGCTATGATGCTAACCACTATGGACAATGAAGATTTCCCGCATCCTATGAACGCGAACATAGTAAAAAATACTACGCATAGAGAATGATCTACTAGGTTGACATACCTAGGAAAAAATAAGGGCATCCCGGCGAACCAAAAAGGTTTGGGAAAAAATAAGGGATATAAACAAAAGATTGTACACCCGGCAAGTCGAAAACATGAAAGGGAGACTTGGGCAAAAAAGGGTATCCTGGTGGACTGAAAACCCGAAAGGGAGGTCCAGGTAAAAGTTAAGGGTTAAAGCGTACGACCATGTCTCGTGAGGTCACTACAACTAGCTTTATTACCAAGGTCAAAAGTTCAAATGGTATAAGAACAATTCAATCAACTTCTTTCAACAACAAGGGATGATGTTAGAAGACATATGAGCAATAGCAGATTCGGAACCCAATGAGATCACTTCCACATGGCTATACATTTTTATTTTCACCTTGTATTCTTTTCATTTTTCGACGACTCCCTCTTACTAGTATTTCTATCCCCCTGTACAAAAAACACATATTTTTAGGCAAATTATCAATACAAATATACTTTAAAGTGCAAACTTTTTGTTTTTCTATTTTGAGTTCGAAAACGTCCAATGACTAAAATCGAATGAACATATGCATATGAACATGATTAACTGTAAACAAATGTACGTATAATAATGGTAATAAGCATTTACTCAAGGATTTCGGATATCCCCGCAGAATTAGTTCAATAAGATCCCCACAAAGTAAATTCATAAATTCTCCATCCAGAGTTCCAATAAGCATATTTTCTGGAAATTCTCTTCCCCAGCCGAATTTTTCAAAAAAAAAACCAGAAAAGAAACCCTGCAAAAGTTTTCCCCCTAATGAATTCATTTCCCCAGTAAGGTCGCCAGAATACTTTCCTCAACAGGGTTTATTTCCCCAACAAGCTACATATTCCCCAACTTGAGTCTATTCTTCAGACTATCACATCATTGACATAACTCCTCTTCCCCGGTAGAGTTAAGACTATCCGTAGAAACTTGTTACAAAGCCTGGAATCTAACCAGATAATAGTTAAGTTTACCCCACTCAGACAAACTGGAAGTATAAAGAACTGAATTCCCCAGTAGAGCAATGGACAACTAAAGTTCCTGAACTCTATTCCCCAAGAAGAAATTAACATTCCCCGTAGATTTTCCTCAAACAGCAAACAGGAATTCCCAACGGAAACACTCTAGACAAGGTTGAAAATACACATACTCTTCATCCCCAACGATAGTCCGGGATTTAGCTTTCCAAAACTCCCTAGCAGTAGTCAGGGATTTATTTTCCTAGACAAAGATACACTTCAATAACATTTCACGTTCATACATTATAGCATATACATAACAAAATGCATACAACATGGTCTCGTTTATTTTGAGAACATCATTACGCAATGCATGCATCATAACATCACATACATCTAATTCTTTACCTTTTCAGGAAAGATCAGTCGCCAAATGAATACCATCAACAACAAAAATTTCCAAGTTCAAGACCTCTAATGGTTCATTTTAAATCGACCAATGATTTATCCTGATTCCGTTCTGGTAGACCCTTTCTCTAGTTTAGTTAAATCACTCCTAAGATTTATATTGATTCGTTATCCAGTTAAAGACAATTTCAAGACCTCATCTGGTTTAGTTTAAAATGACCAATGATTTATCCTGATTCGGTTTCGGTGGACCCTTTCTCTGGTTTAGTTAAATATCTCCTAAGATTTCTACTGATTCTTTATCCAGTTAAAGACAATTTGAGACCTCTACTAGTTAAGTTTAAATCGACCAATGATTTATCCTGATTCCATTCTGGTGGACCCTTTCTCTGGTTCAATTAGATCGCTCCTAAGATTTATACTAATTAGTTATCCAGTTAAAGATGATTTTAGACCTCTACTAGTTAAGTTTAAATCGACCAATGATTTATCCGGATTCCGTTCTGGTGAACCCTTTCTCTATTTCAGTTAAATCGCTCCTAAGATTTATACTGATTTGTTTTCCATTTAAAGACAATTTCAGACCTCTACTGGTTTAGTTTAAATCGACCAATGATTTATCCTGATTCTGTTCCGGTGAACCCTTTCTCTGTTTCAGTTAAGTCGCTCCTAAGATTTATACTGATTCGTTATCCAGGTAAAGACAATTTCAGACCTCTACTGGTTTAGTTGAAATCGACCAATGATTTATCCTGATTCTGTTCTGGTGAACCCTTTCCCTATTTCAGTTAAGTCGCTCCTAAGATTTATACTGATTCATTATCCAGTTAAAGATTATTACAGACATCTGCTATTTCAGTATAAATAGACCAAAGATTTATTCTGATACTTCTTCTAATCTCTATCAACAGTCACTTTGGGTGGCATCTGTAAGCCCATTTCCGATAACTATTTATTACCTCTCCAAGTGGCATCTTTAAGTCCATTCCAAACATAATCAACCAACAATACTACTTTGTGCATAAACGAGTGCAAATTTCTGTGCACTTTAGTGTTCAATCATCTTACACCTCCAAGTTACGAAAACAGACACACTAATCTAACTTTTCAGGTTTAAGAAGATTGAATAGGGGCAGCTGTTGTACCCAAAAATTTTCCCTCTCTTCCCTCAAAAGTGGGGACGCTTTAACAAAGTCCCTCGAAAACAAAGATCATAGTGCCTCGATGACCCTTTTGATGTTGCCTTCGGTAAATGATCTAGTCCCTTAACGAAAATTGCTAAAGCGTCTCTACCAGTTGCCTTTGATGACTGTACAATGACCCACGCCTATTCCTTCACATCCAACGATAGGGCTTCCTACTAAATAATGGTATGGACAACACTATCTAAAGGAGGAGGAAAATACAAGAACAATCTTAAGTAGATGTTGTACCCTAAAATTTTCCCTCTCTTTTCTCAAGACACTTCTCACAAAGATCTTCAATTGCTCAAGATTGCACAAGTGTTGACTAGGTCAAATCACCTCTTAAACACTGAAATACCAAATTAGGGTTTTGATTTTCACCAGGACAATTGGACTTACAATGCTTAAAAAGATTTTCATGGTTCATTATTGGTCTCCAAGAATACTCATGACAAGTTTCAAGTCTTAGATCACAATTTTGCTCAGTCAATTGATCTGATGACTAAAAATCAACTATATTGGTTAAAAAGTCAATTATGGTCAATTTATGAACCTTAAACTCACATTTCCCTCGCGCGTTTCCTCTCTAAACCAATTTTAAAGCTTCCATACATCAAGTATAGTCCATCGCTACCCTTTTTCCACAACTGTAACTCCATCTTCATCACCTTACACACTCAAAAACAGAGTTCCGCAACTGGACTTCTCCAGCACGATTAAGCCATCCTCAGTACAAACTAAGCATTGTATTAGCTTCCTGGAGGGTCACTAAAGCTATTCTGATCATCCCAACACCTTGAGGGTTTCTCAAACTCAAAACACGATCTCCATCTACAAGGTGATTTTTCTGAAGTTCTAACTCTCTCTACAAGCATCATTATTGGTTCATTTGTGAAGATAAAATATAGAAATCATAGCCCTGAAGCTAACCATCCCCTTAGATTTCATTTATATTGCCTGAGTAGTGTGAATTTCAAGTTTGAACTTCCTGAAAAAGTTAGGTCAGATTTTGGTACCAACTGAAATTCTCATTTGTCTTTGATCCATTGTTTGATTTATTTACATATTAGAAATCATGGTGAAATTTCTTACAAGTTTGATGTTTACAATTTCTGAAATGGTTGAGATATGAGAAAGTTATAAAATTCAAAAATGGTGATGAAGAAACTGGCGCGAGGAAGAAGAAGATAATACAGTTAGGAGCACGTTTAAAATATAATATGTTAGTTATGCATAAGTTAACAGATGTATCACCACCCCAGTAATTAAAGCGCGTGCCTATGACCCTTGTGACCTGGTTTCGAGCCCCAGTGCCACATTTTGTTATTTTTCATTGCATTTTCTGACTTTTTTTGTTTGCTAGCGCTCATGGGCTCCTCCCTTTTGTGCCTGAATTGTTTTTGAACTTCTTACCCCCCATTATACTTCTAATGTGCAGCCCATTACATTTTTTTTAATTTTTCATTTTTGTTTTATGATTTCAAAAACAGTTTGGGCCTAACAATAAAAAATGTTTTACTTTCTAACCTCCTAACTACTTTCCAACCCCTGACTTCTAATTTATATTTTATATTTTATTTTATTTTATTTTTTCTAATAATATTATTTTTTATCATTAATATTAAAAAAATAAAAAAAATATTTTCTTGAATAACTAAATTATTAAATATTTCAATTCAAGCATTTATTTTATTTTGTAAATACTTAGAACTAGGATTATTCATTTTATACACTTTAAACTACTTCTTTCTTTTTTAAATTAGTATTAATATTCAAGATTATTTTTCTTAACAAATTTACTTAGACTTAGAATTTTTCTTAGTTTTAATTAACTTAGACTTTAGTTTTTTTATTTATTAACTAACTAATCAACTTCTTTTGTGATTAAAATTAATTAGTTGGATTAGGTTAACCTTTAAACCTTTTTTCATAGAAAAAAGTCACAAATATATAATTTTTATTTTCTTTTATGTTATCTTTATATTCTTGTACATTTTATTTTACATTATTCAATTTAGTTGTAATAATAATTAGAACTTTATTGCTTTATATCTCTATTTGTAAGTTTGTATCCCCCATCCCAAATGATGTATTAGCGTAGAATTTTAAAATTCTACAATTTATCGCTTTCCATATTATTGTTAGTAATTAGGATTTGTATGACAAGACTTAAAAGATCCTACACCCGGATCTGGGGACCTTAGGTAAGTAGAAATAAACCATGGAAACTGTATGGCATAGAATGATATGGTTAAAGTGATGGCTACATTAGTGTGATACTTTGGTTTGTATTGGTGTCCCTTGAGTCAAATGAGGAGAACACTAGGATGCCACGTGGTGTCATAAGTACTAACTGACTTTTAGAACCTTAATTGACCCAACATGGCCATTAGAAGGTAGTGAGATGGCCGGATTTGGTGCAGTTCGAAGTTGGTTGATACTCGATGCTATGCTCATTGAGATTCGACTCTCGGGTTTTTTTTGGTGACAAGTCAGTTGTCGTGCTAAACAAAACCTATGAGAATAATTGGTGATATGAGACTCCTAGAACCCGATTACTATTCTTAGGACATGTTGAGCCAACTGAACTTCAAGAGGCTACTTACCTATGAACCCCATGCAAGCCTTAAACCTAAGCTCTTATGTGCTTTTCTTTGTGTTTGTTATCTTTTCAAACATGTCATCACGATATCATACCGTATCATTTTCACTGATCATTTCAAAGATCTCAAAGGTCTGTGATGCAGTTTTATTATGAACCAAACGTCTAACAAAGGGTAGGAGGATTTATTTTCCTCTAACCAGATGCCGTCAAGGACCGAAGTACGGTATCTTGAGTCAAAGGATAGGACCCACTCAACATGGTGAGCTTGATTCTCATAGAAGGACGTTCAAAGATGCAAAGTTTTTCAGTCAAAGCTGCAGCCAAACTCAACTTCTAACATTTCCTTTTGTTGACCCCGCGAGATCCTTGAAAACATTGCATCCACATATATTGCATGTCATTACATAACAGATATTTCCCAAGACAAGCTTTCTCATCTACTTTCTATTTATTTCAGTAAAAGATGGCTCTCGAATAAACTGTAAAATACCTTCAAGCTCAAAATGCCCAATTCCAAGAAACGCTCTTGAACTTAGCCAAGGGGCAGAAAGAACTTATAATGCTCATCACCAAGAAGAAAAAGACTAGGAAACTGACTGGTATCCTCAATATGGGGAGAAGATTCAAAGGGCCCGCCAAATAGGTTCAAGCTTCTAATATCCCATCAGATGAAGATGACAATTGTTGTACCCCAAAATTTGCCCTCGCATTTTTCCCCAAGAAATCTCAGCTTCAAACATTTCCTGACTTTTCAAATTGGCTCAAGAATCGGACAAACGGACTTTTCTTGACAGTCAAGCAGAATTAGGGTTTTTACTGATTTTCAGAGCTCTGAATTGTTTCATACAGTGGGCTTAGGGTTTGGTTGATTTTTGGTTCAATTTTGATCAAGCGAGCGTGATTTGGCATTTAATCGGGAATTAGGGTTTTATGGGCATATTCTCAGAAGAATTTGAATTCCACAGCACATTGCAGTTTATTTCAAGATTCGGATTAAAATTCGCGTTATCTTGGTTTAATCAGCAAAAGAGACAGTGGTTTTGAATTCAGTACGTTTTGATTGGGCCAGTCATATACAGGATGCAGTATTGGATTCACAGTGTTTATGCGTTTGATCAGTCCATTTGGGTTAATTGCTGCTTTGCTCTGGATGTTGAATAAGACAGACTTAATTGATCAATGTTGTTTTATTTAAGTTATTTATTATTCTGAAATTAAATGATTGAATTTATTTTTCAATTGTTCTAATTCTAAGAATTTTAAATAAATAAATAAACAATAAAGAAATTAGAATTAATTGGATAATTTAAACTTTTATTGATATTTGAATTATTTGTACAAATTGTTGTTTATTACAGACAATAATTTACATTTAATTTAAATATTACATAGAATGAAAAAACTATCCTATTTTCTAATATTCTTCGTTCTTCATTCCGCTCCGATATTCCGTTTTTCATCTGCAAAAAGAAACAAGAAAAGTCAGAAGACATTTAAAAAGGACAGTTAAAAATTGCTCATCATTAGGGGCCACTGACTGGGATCAGTTGACCCTCTCTGCAAATCACGGGATTTCTCCCGGTTCACAGAGAGGGAAGATTATTTTATTTCATGAATGCAAATGCCAAAAATGCATAAGTTACAAATTTCAAGCTACATAGAAATTCAAAGTCCAAAATCCAAACTGAAAAGTTCAATCTCAACTTTCTATCCAAAAGCAAAGGCACTAGCTGTCAAAATGCCAAAGGTATCAAAGAAATCAAAATAGTACAAGTTGCTATCAAAGCCTACAAGCTGTCAAAAAGGGACTTTTGCCAAGATATCAAGGAAAAGAGCAAAGCACAAAAACTGGATAGAGAGGATGCAGTAATGTATTATGCAAGTAACCTTATCATCATTTCCCATCATAGCCCCTTCAGAGCAAGTACAATAATAACATATAAAATTCTAAATTGTACTGTAAAGTGAGGAGAGAAGAAAAAAGAGATAAAGCAAGCCTAGTTCAGGTTCAGCATAGGCAGAGTTCAGCAGAATAGACAGCAGGCAAAAAGACATAAAAAGATTATACAAATCAAAATCCAAAAACTCAGCATAGCAGTTCAGCAGGCAGCAAGATAGCAAAAGAAAGATATACAAATCAAAAGCCAACTCAGTAGGCAGCGGTTCAGGGTACACAGTTCAGAAGGTAGTAAAGGAAAGAAATATACAACACAGTCCAACATAACACATCTCAGAACTCAGAACTAAACCAGCATCTGCATAAAACACCAACTCTGCCTATATACACAATATATACAAGCTAATACAAAAAAACTGAGTTCAGCAGTACAACACATACAGAAGCCAACTCTGCAATAGACACAAACCAAGACCAAGGCAGTTCAGTAAGGTGAGAAAGGAAGAAAAAAGATACAAAATTCAAACTCAAACCCAAGCCATAAGTCATAAAAACACAACTCAGTAGCTGCAGCATCAAAAACCAATATACAAAAACTTACTGTCCAAAAACCAGTTTCTCAACCATTACCCTGTCTCAACTTTCAAACACACAAAAAATCTGATAAGCAAAGCACATAACTTGAAAATGCCACAACCCTGTTAAAGAACACATCTCAGGCCTAAAAAACCTGACATCCAAACCTCAAGAGCCTGTCAAACACCCAATCATACTGTAAAACCAAAACAGCATCCATCACCACAGCCTCAGAATTTCTTCATCATAGGCAAAACAGAAAGGCATATCCAACAACATACTCAAGCATATAGGCAACAAATACGAGCCCCTCAGAACTGTAAGTTCATCATGGGGGGAACCAAATCAAGTCATATAGCATCAAGCACACAAGCAAGCGTATAGCCTCTCAAGAAGAAGAAAGAAAGAAGCAACTCAGGGACATAGAAGAAAACAATATTTCCATAGGCAACAGCTGTTCAAGAAAAACGTTCAAGACAAGCAAATCTCAAGCAAATACTCAGACATACGCATGCTCAAAGGCAATCAACACACAGTGGCACAGAAGAAGGGATAAAGAAGTGAGGAATTAAAGGTTCTCAGTCTAGCGTCATCATCAAACCCTAAATATATCAAAGGAACGAAAGTACCCGAAGCAAAGCATCTCCCTTCGCCGCTCCGGCCTCCTGAGCGCTACTTCTCCACCTTCCCTCCACCTCCAAATATCAGGTAGTATAATCCTCGCCCTCTATCTCTTCTCCTTCACCTCATAATGAAAAGAAAATAGTAAGAACTCGAATTAAAGAAATGCGTATCGTTCACAAAACATAAAGCGTTGTAATCAAACCTTGAATCAAGGACGCTAGGCTCATGCCTTGGAGGGAAGGAAGGCGTTGAATAGCGCTGGTGGCCGGAGAAAACGCTCAGAAATTGCTAATCGGAGAAGACGAACCCAACGCACGGCGCCGCTCAAGCCCTAACACTCGTTCTGAATAGCAAAGTGCCTAACCCTAATTTCGTTCAAGACAACATGGGCTTGACCCGTTTTGGAATTATTCTAAGCCCATTAATCACTAACCTTAGTTTATATTCACTTCTTCTTCTTGATAAAATATTAACTCTTTTCATTTTTTATAAAAAAACAATGTTTACTTTTTTTATATACTAATTCAATTAATTCATTTTTTTTAACATACACAATTTATTTCTTATTTAATTAAAAATACTAACCTAATTAAAACACTTTTTTTTTATTATATGATTAAAACATCTTTTTAGATAGATATTTGTACATAAAAATAAGATATCTTTCTTAACACACATAATTTAATTTTGGACATAATACTTTTGTACATACATTTTAAAACATTAATTTGTATATATTATCTTTTCTTTTCTTTTTTTTTTATATACATAATTAAAATTGAAAATACTTTTTGAAATACATATTTGTACATACATTTTAAAACATTGATTTTGTACATATTATACATTTTTATACATAATTAAAATTGAAACTTTTTTAATTAACATTCATTTTTCATACATAACAATTACATACATTTTTTTTCTCTAATATTAAACTCACAAACATTAGACTAAAATACTTTCCAATTAATTTCCAAACATTTAATCAAAACACCTTCATTTTTCTTTTGTACATAATTAAACATACAAAAATCAAGATTCATTTAAAATACATTTCTCTAGGTCAAACCCTAATACGACTCAACTTCACATTATCGCACTTGTACATAATTACACAATTCACATACATATACACTTGTACACTTACACAAATACATTCACATTGCCCTATACACATTTTATCTTATATTCGTACATTCGATATTTACATTTTGATTGCGACATTCGATTTGGTTGTAAATTATTGGGTACTATAAGTCTCATCCCCTTGTACATTTATACCCCCACTCCCGGACATTATTTTGTAATAGCGTAGATTTACATTCCGCAATTTACAGCTTTTCAATTATACCATAGTTAGACCTAGGGTTTGTATGTACATAAAATCAAACGCTAGATAACCTAATACAAGACAAATACATGTAATCAATACACAATCACACTTGCACCCCCTAGGGTAATCCCACATGTTGCCTTCCAAAATGGGCCATGCTTGCACGTCGAGTATCTTTGGCAAAACAAAATCAAATGATCATAAGTCTCAAAGTGTTGCCTAAACGGAACGATCATAGTCCCTTCAAAGCGAATTGCCAAAGACACTTGGCATCATTGCATTCATGGTCCATACGATGACCCGCGCCCGTCCCGAATAAACTTCCTAAACGCAAGATTGTCCATCAATTTCAATGGTGGAACAAAATTGTTAAAAGGGGTTAAAACATGACAAAAACCTTTGAGTACAATAGGGTAGACAAAACTCTTAGTTACTTGAGATCAAACTTGCAAAAACACTTGCCTCATTTTCAAAAACTACAATCCACAACACTTTCAAACAAACTCTCAAAAACATTTGAAAACATCTTTTCGAAAAGATTCACACTTTTGTAAAACACTCAAACACGAGTCAAATACACTAGTTGCCTAAGACAAGGCATCTTTTTCCAAAACATTTTCAAAAAGCACCCACACACACACCATTTTCAAGCAATCGAAAAACAAGGCAAGTGATCTAAAAAACCAAGTAACTAAGAGCCCATGGATAACCATGGATGAAAAGGGTGCTAATACCTTCCCTTTTCATAATCTACCCCCCGAACCCACGAAATATCTCAAAAGGTTTTTGCTGTGCTTTTTTAACTTTTCCTTTAGGATAAAATAAAAAGTCGGTGGCGACTCTTGCTAACCGCACAAGTGCGAATACAAACGCAAAACACTAGTCAGTTCTCCCACCGTATCACAGAACTGGCGACTCTGCTGGGGAGAATTTAAAAGTGGGGTTACCTTAGGGCTTAGATCACCTTTACTTTCAATTGATTGCTTTGTTTGCTTTACATTTATGGGCTTTGTATCGGAGTTCTATAGATCCTAACCCGGATCTGGGGAAACCCTTTTTAGGTAGCATAATCTGTGAGGGACCTGTCCGGCGTATACCGACATGGGTGAAGCAGTGGCTACGTTGGTGTGGCGTCTTGGTCTGTACCGATATCCCTCGTGTTGAAACGGGGAGAATATGGGTCTTCCAAGGAGTCATTAAGCACCAACCGACCTTAGAACCCTAATTGACCAACTTGGCCATTAGAACAGTAGCAGTATGCTACACTCATTGAGGCTAAACTCTCGAGATGGTTCCGGCCGCGAGAAAAGGTTGCGATGCTGGAGTTATGACCGATTGAGGGTAGCCAATGATATGAGATCCTCTAGAACCGGTTACTTTTGATAGGACAGGTTTTAACCAACAAACTGAAAGAGGGTAGTACCTGAACCTCATGCAAGCCTAAACCTAAGGCCTTGTGTGCTTTGTGCGAATATTGTTTGCCTGTATATACACTTACTTGCTTGTGCATACATGCACATAACATCATGACATCGTACCATAGCATTTTAGCATTTTCAATAACCATTTCAAGGATCTCGAGGGTTCTGTTGATGCAGGATTACGTTGAACCAGACATCTGTCAAGGGGCAAGAGGTCTCTCCTCTAACCAATCCAACCAAAAGATCAAGTACAACAACTTGAATCAGGGGCTATGACCCACTTGACATGGTGAGCTTGATTCTCGTGGAAAGACATCCACCAGTGCAAAGTTCTCCAATCTAAGATCAAGTGCAACAACTTGAATCATAGGCTATGACCCACTTGACATGGTGAGCTTGATTCTCGTGGAAGGACATCCACCGATGCAGAGATCTCCAATCCAGGAGCAGAGTTCAACCTCTAACATTTTTCTTGTGTTTACCCCAAGAGATCCTTGAAGGCATGCATCCACATATCATGCATTTCATTTTGACAACCTTTCCTTTTTCAGGTTTCCTTACTCTCCTGCTGTTTATTTCAGCAAGAGATGGCTCTAGAACGGTCTGTCAAAGACATCCAAGACCAGACCGCTCAGCTGCAAGAGATGTTCCTGAACTTGTCTCTGGGGCAAGAAGAGATGAAAGCTCTCCTCACCAAGGACTTGGGGAGTCCCAACAATGCCAGAAGTGATCAGATTGCGGAGCTGCAGTTTGATCTGACAACACTGAGGACTCAAATGATGGGACAGTTGGTGGGCCAGATGGCTCTCATCCAAGACCTATCTCAAAGACAAGAGGAACTCAGAGTTCTTATCCGCCAACTGCTTCCAAACAACCAACTGGGGCAAACATCTGAGGTCGAAGAGCAAGTCACCGCTCAGCCTCCATCCACTCAAGAAGACAAGGGGAAAGCTCCTTTGCTAGCTTCAGGGTCACAAACCCATCAACAACCTCGCCAACGTCAGTGGGGCAATCGGCGTAAACAAGAAAAGCCGGGAAGACAGTTTACGGAGACTGAAATACCATCATTCTTCATACTGAAGCGCCTGTTGGAGGTCAATTTGCTCACCGTAAAGGACCCTCCTCAGAAGCTCAATATCTCCTCTCCTCGCTTTAATCCCGACGAATTCTGTGTTTACCACTCCTGCAGCCCGGGGCACAGTACCAACGACTGTTGGGCCTTAAAGAACAAGATTCAAGATCTAATTGACATTGGGGTGCTGGAATTCATGCCAGACGGCGAGATGAGGATCTTCCGTTAAAGGGTTCTCCGCTTGAAGTGACGAAGCTCGAAACCGAAAGACTTTTGCTTCTTTTTGAATTTTCAAAGTTGTAATTTCTTTTGCTGTCAAACAATTATCTGTTGATGTTAAACTCTGTTTTTATTAATGCATTGCATATGTTTGTCTTGAATTCATCCATTCGTTTCACTACTCTTATGCTTTTCTTTATGATATTTGACTCTTGATAAAAAGCTGCAAGCCTTTAGAGGGAGGATGACGAAACAATACCGTGATCTTATACAGTATGCTTTCGAACAGACTTTGCTGATGATGTACAGGCATTTCTTTCAATTCCCAAACACTGGAGTTATAAGGAAGTTAATCCCTAGTCAACCCCTTCGAGCCAAAGAAGTAGGAGTTTCCTGTTCTAAACAATCAAAACCTTTGATATAAACCTGGGGCAGGGTAGTCTCTCAGTTAATTCAAAAGAGAACGCGCATTGAAGTCGCAAACTCTCAGTTCGTAATACAACGAACGACGTCGAAAAAGAAAGCATTCCTTCGGAATCAAAAGACAAGGGTGGTTCCCTATCACATAGGCAGTCAATCTCTCAAAAGCGAAAAGCCCACTGAGCCAGAACCTATAAAGGAGGCTTAAGAAAGCTGGGGCATCCCGCTGACAGTAATCCCGAAAACGGTAACAGTCAGGCAAAAGTTAGGGATAACAAATCAAAATCAAAATAGTGAGGTCATTACAAAATCCTCAACAACATGAAAAGTGTTGAAAAAGAAAAAGGAGATGATGACTGTCTCCCAAATTCAAACTGGTGAACCATCGCCCAAAAGTCGTTCCAAACTCAAAACAGAGTGCGACGCACAGTTAACTGAGCTTAGGTTGGAGAACATCACGAAGAGCGGGTGGGTATAAATATACTTTGAGCCTTTATCCTTTGTTTCTTAAACCGTGAACCAGGCCACGTTACAACCCTTCAAAAGTCCTAATTGAAGCATGGGTTAGTTCGAAAGCATACTGTTACAAAAGGTATCCTGACTCCTGTAGGGCTTTGCTCTAAATCTCGTGTTAACTTGTCTTATGAAAAGTTTTCTGCTAAAAACGCATTTTTCAAAACTTCGAGACAAACATAAACTTTGCATTATTCGAATATCACTGTCTGCATTTGACCCTTTTGTTTGACAGCGAAGAAGTTCATACAGCGAATGTTCGGAGGAACGAAAACTCTCTCGGTAAGTCTAAATCACTTCAAGAGGATAACACTTCCATCAAATCTCCCATCAACAAGGGGCATGACATAGCACAATTCAGTTAACCTGGGGCAGTCCAGTCAAGGTCCAACAGATTATTCGAAGTACAGTTAACCTGGGGCAGTCCAGTCAAGATTTCAAGAAATCTCTCAATATGCAGGGTAATCTGATTCAAGATTCCTTCATCACCACTTGGGGCATTCGAATGTCAAAAGTGTTCAACAAATCAACTACAACATTTCCAGACTCTACTCCTGTATCTAGCCAGGGCACGTCTGAAGAGTTCGAGGATTCGACTCCTGTATCCAGCCAGGGCATATCTGTTGACGACTATTTCCAGATTCGACTCCTGTATCCAGCCAGGGCATATCTGTTGACCACATTTCCAGACTCGACTCCTGTATCTAGCCAGGGCACGTCTGAAGAGTTCGAAGATTCGATTCCTGTATCCTGCCAGGGCATATCTATCAACTATCACCTTTCCAGATTCGACTCCTGTATCCAGCCAGGGCATGTCTGAAGAATTCCAGATCAACACCTGCAACAACCCAGGAAACATCTGTGAACGACCGATTGTAGACCAACACCTGTAATAAGCCAGGATTTTATCTACATCACCACTTGGGGCATTCGAATGTCAAAAGTGTTCAAAACCGATGCAGTTTTTACACAAGCTCATCATCAGGGAGCCCTACACCGGTTCCTCTTCAAGACTTCTGAAACAAGTTTACGGATTCTTCCCAATAACGGACGCCAATCTACCGACTTGTTCAGATTCTTATCAAGACTTCTGAAACAAGTTTACGGATTCTTCCCAACAACGGACGCCAATCTACCGACTTGTTCAGATTCTTATCAAGACTTCTGAAACAAGTTTACGGATTCTTCCCAACAACGGACGCCAATCTACCCACTTGTTCAGATTCTTATCAAGACTTCTGAAACAAGTTTACGGATTCTTCCCAACAACGGACGCCAATCTACCGACTTGTTCAGATTCTTATCAAGACTTCTGAAACAAGTTTACGGATTCTTCCCAACAACGGACGCCAATCTACCCACTTGTTCAGATTCTTATCAAGACTTCTGAAACAAGTTTACGGATTCTTCCCAACAACGGACGCCAATCTACCGACTTGTTCAGATTCTTATCAAGACTTCTGAAAACAGTTCATGGATTCATCCCAACAACGGATGTTAATCTATCAACTTGTTCAAATGCAACCTTTGAATTCAGTTTACGGACGCTTCCCAACAACGGATGTTGTTCTATTGCTGATTCCTCTCCAAGACTTCTGAAACAGTTTACGGATTCTTCCCAACAACGGACGCCAATCTACCGACTTGTTCAGATTCTTATCAAGACTTCTGAAAACAGTTCATGGATTCATCCCAACAACGGATGTTAATCTATCAACTTGTTCAGATGCAACCTTTGAATTCAGTTTACGGACGCTTCCCAACAACGGATGTTGTTCTATTGCTGATTCCTCTCCAAGACTTCTGAAAACAGTTCATGGATTCATCCCAACAACGGATGTTAATCTATCAACTTGTTCAGATGCAACCTTTGAATTTAGTTTACGGACGCTTCCCAACAACGGATGTTGTTCTATTGCTGATTCAACCTCAAGATTTCTGAAAACAGTTCACGGTTTCTCCAAGTAAACGGATGTTAACCTATCGCTTGTTCAGATTCTTCTCAAAGCTAACAACCACGGAAGATCGCACTCGCCAGAATTCTCCCTATCCCCAGCGGAGTTCCTTCAATCCCCAGCGGAGTCAGATTTTCAAACCTTCTCCCCACAGAGTTTTGGGAAGGAAAATTTTTGAGTTCCCCAGTGAAGTCTCCATCAAACCTCCCATCAAACCGAAGACTCTCAATCTGGTCTCCCCGGCATGAGTCTACTAGTTGGAGCTCCCCAGTAGAGGTCATCAGGAATTCTCTTCCCCAGCAACAGTCAAGGATTTATTTTCCCCGGCAGCAGTCAAGATGCTTTTATCTTCAGCCATCTCGGAATCATGTATCCTTGGCAAGATTAGCTCGTCAGCTTACATGTGCATTCATTACATTCATATCATAAACATTAAATGTCACATGCATTGCATCATGCATCATAACATTACATACAACTAACCCTTTACCTTTTCAGGTAAGATCAGTCGACAGACACAGATCATCTCCTGAGATTCATCCAAAAATAGTTCAGATGTGACCCGGACACGGCAACATTTTGATACTTATTCCAGATTCATTCAGACGCATCAGCAGAAACCTTACACCGGTTCCTCTTCAACTTCTCAACTTCTGAAACAGTTTACGGATTCTTCCCTACAACGGATGTCAATCCACCAACTGATTCAGACTCTTCTCAACTTTTGAAAACAGTTTACGGATTCTTCCCTACAACGGATGTCAATCTACCAACTGATTCAGACCCTTCTCAACTTTTGAAAACAGTCTACGGATTCTTCCCTACAACGGATGTCAATCTACCAACTGATTCAGACTCTTCTCAATTTTTGAAAATAGGTTACGGACGCTCCCCAACAACGGATGCTGCCCCAGTGCTTGTTCAGTCCCAACTCCTGAAAATAGTTTACAAATTCTCCAGACATGGACGTCAATCTGTTGCTTGCCCGGACCCCAATTCAGAGATGTTCCAGAACATGGTTTCCCTTCTGATACTCGTCCACTCACCATTGACGTACAGTTCAACATCACCATATGGCATCTATAAGCCCATCCTCCTACCAGCAGTCGCCGAATGGCATCTGCAAGCCCATTCCCAGATGGCATCTCTAAGCCCATCCCCCGACAAAATTCTTTCGCACCAGGTGGCATCTTTAAGCCCATCACCAAATGGCATCTTTAAGCCCATCACCAAATGGCATCTTTAAGCCCATTCACCTCCACCGTCACATCGACGAGCGCAAATTTTCTGGGCACATTAGTGTTCAATCTCCTTTTACCTTCAAGTCGCGAAAGGCAAACTTGCCAATCTAACTCTTCAGGTCCAAGAAGATTGAACAGGGGCAACTGTTGTACCCCAAAATTTGCCCTCGCATTTTTCCCCAAGAAATCTCAGCTTCAAACATTTCCTGACTTTTCAAATTGGCTCAAGAATCGGACAAACGGACTTTTCTTGACAGTCAAGCAGAATTAGGGTTTTTACTGATTTTCAGAGCTCTGAATTGTTTCATACAGTGGGCTTAGGGTTTGGTTGATTTTTGGTTCAATTTTGATCAAGCGAGCGTGATTTGGCATTTAATCGGGAATTAGGGTTTTATGGGCATATTCTCAGAAGAATTTGAATTCCACAGCACATTGCAGTTTATTTCAAGATTCGGATTAAAATTCGCGTTATCTTGGTTTAATCAGCAAAAGAGACAGTGGTTTTGAATTCAGTACGTTTTGATTGGGCCAGTCATATACAGGATGCAGTATTGGATTCACAGTGTTTATGCGTTTGATCAGTCCATTTGGGTTAATTGCTGCTTTGCTCTGGATGTTGAATAAGACAGACTTAATTGATCAATGTTGTTTTATTTAAGTTATTTATTATTCTGAAATTAAATGATTGAATTTATTTTTCAATTGTTCTAATTCTAAGAATTTTAAATAAATAAATAAACAATAAAGAAATTAGAATTAATTGGATAATTTAAACTTTTATTGATATTTGAATTATTTGTACAAATTGTTGTTTATTACAGACAATAATTTACATTTAATTTAAATATTACATAGAATGAAAAAACTATCCTATTTTCTAATATTCTTCGTTCTTCATTCCGCTCCGGTATTCCGTTTTTCATCTGCAAAAAGAAACAAGAAAAGTCAGAAGACATTTAAAAAGGACAGTTAAAAATTGCTCATCATTAGGGGCCACTGACTGGGATCAGTTGACCCTCTCTGCAAATCACGGGATTTCTCCCGGTTCACAGAGAGGGAAGATTATTTTATTTCATGAATGCAAATGCCAAAAATGCATAAGTTACAAATTTCAAGCTACATAGAAATTCAAAGTCCAAAATCCAAACTGAAAAGTTCAATCTCAACTTTCTATCCAAAAGCAAAGGCACTAGCTGTCAAAATGCCAAAGGTATCAAAGAAATCAAAATAGTACAAGTTGCTATCAAAGCCTACAAGCTGTCAAAAAGGGACTTTTGCCAAGATATCAAGGAAAAGAGCAAAGCACAAAAACTGGATAGAGAGGATGCAGTAATGTATTATGCAAGTAACCTTATCATCATTTCCCATCATAGCCCCTTCAGAGCAAGTACAATAATAACATATAAAATTCTAAATTGTACTGTAAAGTGAGGAGAGAAGAAAAAAGAGATAAAGCAAGCCTAGTTCAGGTTCAGCATAGGCAGAGTTCAGCAGAATAGACAGCAGGCAAAAAGACAGAAAAAGATTATACAAATCAAAATCCAAAAACTCAGCATAGCAGTTCAGCAGGCAGCAAGATAGCAAAAGAAAGATATACAAATCAAAAGCCAACTCAGTAGGCAGCGGTTCAGGGTACACAGTTCAGAAGGTAGTAAAGGAAAGAAATATACAACACAGTCCAACATAACACATCTCAGAACTCAGAACTAAACCAGCATCTGCATAAAACACCAACTCTGCCTATATACACAATATATACAAGCTAATACAAAAAAACTGAGTTCAGCAGTACAACACATACAGAAGCCAACTCTGCAATAGACACAAACCAAGACCAAGGCAGTTCAGTAAGGTGAGAAAGGAAGAAAAAAGATACAAAATTCAAACTCAAACCCAAGCCATAAGTCATAAAAACACAACTCAGTAGCTGCAGCATCAAAAACCAATATACAAAAACTTACTGTCCAAAAACCAGTTTCTCAACCATTACCCTGTCTCAACTTTCAAACACACAAAAAATCTGATAAGCAAAGCACATAACTTGAAAATGCCACAACCCTGTTAAAGAACACATCTCAGGCCTAAAAAACCTGACATCCAAACCTCAAGAGCCTGTCAAACACCCAATCATACTGTAAAACCAAAACAGCATCCATCACCACAGCCTCAGAATTTCTTCATCATAGGCAAAACAGAAAGGCATATCCAACAACATACTCAAGCATATAGGCAACAAATACGAGCCCCTCAGAACTGTAAGTTCATCATGGGGGGAACCAAATCAAGTCATATAGCATCAAGCACACAAGCAAGCGTATAGCCTCTCAAGAAGAAGAAAGAAAGAAGCAACTCAGGGACATAGAAGAAAACAATATTTCCATAGGCAACAGCTGTTCAAGAAAAACGTTCAAGACAAGCAAATCTCAAGCAAATACTCAGACATACGCATGCTCAAAGGCAATCAACACACAGTGGCACAGAAGAAGGGATAAAGAAGTGAGGAATTAAAGGTTCTCAGTCTAGCGTCATCATCAAACCCTAAATATATCAAAGGAACGAAAGTACCCGAAGCAAAGCATCTCCCTTCGCCGCTCCGGCCTCCTGAGCGCTACTTCTCCACCTTCCCTCCACCTCCAAATATCAGGTAGTATAATCCTCTCCCTCTATCTCTTCTCCTTCACCTCATAATGAAAAGAAAATAGTAAGAACTCGAATTAAAGAAATGCGTATCGTTCACAAAACATAAAGCGTTGTAATCAAACCTTGAATCAAGGACGCTAGGCTCATGCCTTGGAGGGAAGGAAGGCGTTGAATAGCGCTGGTGGCCGGAGAAAACGCTCAGAAATTGCTAATCGGAGAAGACGAACCCAACGCACGGCGCCGCTCAAGCCCTAACACTCGTTCTGAATAGCAAAGTGCCTAACCCTAATTTCGTTCAAGACAACATGGGCTTGACCCGTTTTGGAATTATTCTAAGCCCATTAATCACTAACCTTAGTTTATATTCACTTCTTCTTCTTGATAAAATATTAACTCTTTTCATTTTTTTATAAAAAAACAATGTTTACTTTTTTTATATACTAATTCAATTAATTCATTTTTTTTAACATACACAATTTATTTCTTATTTAATTAAAAATACTAACCTAATTAAAACACTTTTTTTTTATTATATGATTAAAACATCTTTTTAGATAGAGATTTGTACATAAAAATAAGATATCTTTCTTAACACACATAATTTAATTTTGGACATAATACTTTTGTACATACATTTTAAAACATTAATTTGTATATATTATCTTTTTTTTTTTTTTTTTTTTTATATACATAATTAAAATTGAAAATACTTTTTGAAATACATATTTGTACATACATTTTAAAACATTGATTTTGTACATATTATACATTTTTATACATAATTAAAATTGAAACTTTTTTAATTAACATTCATTTTTCATACATAACAATTACATACATTTTTTTTCTCTAATATTAAACTCACAAACATTAGACTAAAATACTTTCCAATTAATTTCCAAACATTTAATCAAAACACCTTCATTTTTCTTTTGTACATAATTAAACATACAAAAATCAAGATTCATTTAAAATACATTTCTCTAGGTCAAACCCTAATACGACTCAACTTCACATTATCGCACTTGTACATAATTACACAATTCACATACATATACACTTGTACACTTACACAAATACATTCACATTGCCCTATACACATTTTATCTTATATTCGTACATTCGATATTTACATTTTGATTGCGACATTCGATTTGGTTGTAAATTATTGGGTACTATAAGTCTCATCCCCTTGTACATTTATACCCCCACTCCCGGACATTATTTTGTAATAGCGTAGATTTACATTCCGCAATTTACAGCTTTTCAATTATACCATGGTTAGACCTAGGGTTTGTATGTACATAAAATCAAACGCTAGATAACCTAATACAAGACAAATACATGTAATCAATACACAATCACACTTGCACCCCCTAGGGTAATCCCACATGTTGCCTTCCAAAATGGGCCATGCTTGCACGTCGAGTATCTTTGGCAAAACAAAATCAAATGATCATAAGTCTCAAAGTGTTGCCTAAACGGAACGATCATAGTCCCTTCAAAGCGAATTGCCAAAGACACTTGGCATCATTGCATTCATGGTCCATACGATGACCCGCGCCCGTCCCGAATAAACTTCCTAAACGCAAGATTGTCCATCAATTTCAATGGTGGAACAAAATTGTTAAAAGGGGTTAAAACATGACAAAAACCTTTGAGTACAATAGGGTAGACAAAACTCTTAGTTACTTGAGATCAAACTTGCAAAAACACTTGCCTCATTTTCAAAAACTACAATCCACAACACTTTCAAACAAACTCTCAAAAACATTTGAAAACATCTTTTCGAAAAGATTCACACTTTTGTAAAACACTCAAACACGAGTCAAATACACTAGTTGCCTAAGACAAGGCATCTTTTTCCAAAACATTTTCAAAAAGCACCCACACACACACCATTTTCAAGCAATCGAAAAACAAGGCAAGTGATCTAAAAAACCAAGTAACTAAGAGCCCATGGATAACCATGGATGAAAAGGGTGCTAATACCTTCCCTTTTCATAATCTACCCCCCGAACCCACGAAATATCTCAAAAGGTTTTTGCTGTGCTTTTTTAACTTTTCCTTTAGGATAAAATAAAAAGTCGGTGGCGACTCTTGCTAACCGCACAAGTGCGAATACAAACGCAAAACACTAGTCAGTTCTCCCACCGTATCACAACAATCAATAAGAAGACGACCGAAGTATCAAAGCTGAGAGGAGAAGAAACATTGGTTCTGGTAAAATTCCGGATGAAGAAGAGTATTCTGATGAGCAATATCCTCCCGCTGATAACATATACAAACAACTGGAAGATCGTCTGAATGCCATGGAAATATAGAAAGTGCCTGGGCTGGATTTTGAAGAGCTAGGTCTTATCTCGGGGGTTGTTATCCCCCAAAAATTCAAGTTCCTTAATTTATCCAAATATGATGGTGTTTCTTATCCTAAGCTTTATCTGAGATCTTATATCTGGAAGATCCAACCCCATACTGCTGACAGAAAGTTATGGGTTCACTTCTTTTAGGAGAGCTTATCTGGGACACAACTGGAATGGTTATATCATCTAGAAGGAACCAATATACCTACTTAGGAAGAATTAGCTATTGCCTTTTATAAACAATACAAATACAATGGTGACCTTGCACCAACTCGTGTGCAACTACAGAGTATGACTATGGGTTCAAATGAAGGATTTAAAGAATATGCCCAGAAGTGGAGAGATCTAACTAGAAGAGTTCAACCTCCTCTGTCTGATAGGGAGCTGGTTATCATGTTCATGGTAACTTTAACATGACCTTTCTTTAATCATCAGATCGGAAGCTCTTCATCTGGTTTTACCGAGTTGATACTAACAAGAGAACATGTCGAAAGTGGTATCCGAAGTGGAAAAATTTAAATGGCCGTGTCTTCAAGTACTGTAAAGAAGACGTTCAACAGTAAGAAAGAATAAAATATTGTGTATGGCCAGAAGGGTCGTACTAGAAGTGATCACAACCAATCTGTGGGGCGATACTAATTTCTAATATTGCGCCTGTGAACCAACAATAGGGAAATCAACATAGGTCAGATGCACCTAGAAGACAGTTTACAAAGATCAACATGCCATTATCTCAGGCATTACAATACTTACTGAAAACATAGCTGATTACACTAAGGGATCCTCCTTAGAATCCCAACACCTCCTCTCCTTGTTATAATCTTAATGTGAAATGGGCTTACCACTCTAATAGCCCCGAGAACGACACCAATAGTTGCTGGGCTTTGAAGAATAAAATTCAGGACATGATTGACAACAAAGAAATTGAGTTTGATCCTCCCAAGACTCCCAATGTGATCACTGCACCTATGCCTAAGCACGATAAAGGCATTAATGCTATTGATAGAGTCAACACGGTAGAAGATGCTGGTAGTGATCATGGCCCCGACAGCTGGATCTTTCCTACCATCGGCATATGGCTCGACAATTGGAAGATTGAAGACCTTATTTAAATCTCCTTTAGTCAGGAGTAAATTCCATTTTCTGTTTCTTATTGCTTTCAAAGTTTTAGTTATGTAATTTTAAACAATGACTTTAAGCCTTGTGTCTTACCCAGGACACAACTGTTTGTTTGTTAGGATTGTCATCTTTCATAAGCATATTTTCATTTAATAAAAACATTGGAAATTTTGCATTCAAATTTTATGCTCTTAGTCTTTCTTTTTAGTTTATTACACTATCAAAATAGCTATGTGTTCTTACATGCACCCACACAATAAATTGCAGATCCACGTCCACTCTAGATCCCATTGATAACAATTCTGCTATTGCCACTTATGACTTCGAGAATCCGATCTACCAAGCCAAGAACGAAGATGAGGAAGATTGTGAAATACCCGGAGAACTTTCCAGACTATTAATGCAAGAGGGAAAGGCTATACAACCGCATAAAGAGTCAGTCGAGGTTGTAAACCTGGGTACTGAAACGAACAGGAAAGAAGTCAAGATAGGTGTCAACCTAAAGGACAATGTCAAGAACAGATTAATCCAGATATTGATTGACTATGTTGAGATCTTTTCTTGGTCATACAAAGACATGCTAGGGCTTGATATTGATATTGTGGTTCACCGTCTGCCAATGAAAGAGGGTTATTCTCCAATGAAGCAAAAGTTCCATCGTATGCGTCCCAAGATGTCAGAGAAGATCAAGGCTGAGGTTATGAAGCAATTCAACGCATGTTTCCTAGCAGTTACATCATATCCCTAGTGGGTTGCAAATGTGGCGCCAATACCTAAAAAGGATGGAAAAGTAAGTATGTGTGTAGACTACAGGGATCTGAACAGGGCGAGCCCTAAAGATGACTCCCCACTTCCACATATCGATGTTTTGGTCGACAACGTCGCTTAACACAAGGTATTCTCCTTTATGGACAGTTTCTTGGGTTATAATCAAGTCAAGATGGAATCTGAAGACATGAAGAAGGCTACTTTCATTACATAGTGGGGCACTTTCTACTACAAAGTTATGACTTTCAGGTTAAAGAATACCGGTGCAACATATCAACGTGTTATGGTAGCCTTGTTCCATGACATGATTCACCACGAGATAGAGGTTTACATCAACAACAGGATATCCATATCTCAGACTGAAGAAGAACATCTTAACCACCTATACAAGCTGTTTGAGAGACCAAAGAAATACAAGCTAAGGTTAAATCCGAACAAGTGCACTTTTGCGGTGAGATCTGGTAAACTCCTGGGTTTCGTCGTCAGTGGTGAAGGTATTGAAGTTGATCCTTACAATTTCAAAACCATTAGAGAAATTACAGTTCCCCATACTGAGAAGAAAGTTAGAGGTTTCTTGGGACAACTGAATTACATTTCCCGATTTATTTCCCATTTGACCGCTACTCGTGAACCGATCTTCAAGTTGTTGAAGAAAGATCAAGTAGTGAAGTGTAACAATGATTTCCAGATAGATTTTGACAAGATCAAGGAGTAACTCCAAGAACCTCTTATTCTGATGCTGCCATTTAAAGGAAGACCTATGATCATGTACTTAACAGTATTAGAGAACTCAATGGGGTGTGTACTGGGCCAACATGAAGAGTTTGGTCGAAAAGAGCATGCAATATACTACCTTAGCAAAAAGTTTACCGACTGTGAAACAAGATATTCACTGCTCAAGAAAACTTGTTGCACTTTGGCATGGGCTTCTTGCTGACTAAGACAGTATATGTTGACTCATACTACTTTGTTGATCTCAAGAAATTCATTATTAATCTTCAACATACCCAACATAACACTCTGCGGAGTAACCTCGCAAACTAAGCTCATATCTCTGAACTGCTCAATCAATTCCAACTCTTTGATCATCATTGCTGACATATGTAAAGTCTTTCGACTCAACGCATCAGCTACCACATTCGCCTTTCCTGGATAATAATTCAAACCGAAATCATAATCCTTTAACAATTCTAACCATCTTCGCTACCTCATATTCAACTCTTTCTGATCAAACAAATACTTTAAGCTCTTATGGTCACTAAACACTTCAAATCTAGAACCATAAAGATAATGCCTCCAAATCTTCAATACAAAGACAACAGCAGCAAGCTCTAAATCATGCGTAGGATAGTTCTTCTCATGAGTCCTCAACTGCCTCGACGCATAAGCAACTACCTTACCACTCTGCATAAGCACACCTCCTAAACCCATCTTGGAAGCATCACAATACACCACAAAAGACTCTTTTGGATTAGGCAACGTCAAAATCGGAGCCGACGTCAACCTCTTCTTAAATTCCGTAAAACTTTCTTTGCACTGAACATCCCATACAAACGCTCTACCTTTACAAGTCAACTTAGTCAACGGAAGTGACAACTTAGAAAACCGTTCAATAAACCTTCTATAATAACCAGCTAATCCCAAGAAGCTTCTAATCTCAGTAGCTGACTTTTGAGTTTCCCATTGCAACACAGCATCAACCTTCGATGGATCTACATCAATGCCACTACCTGAAATCACATAACCAAGAAAACTAACCTCTTTTAACCAAAATTCACACTTGGACAACTTTGCACACAACTTCTTCTCTTTCAAAACTTGCAATACGACTCTTAAATGTTCAGCATGCTCTTCTTCTGACTTAGAGTAAATCAAAATATCATCGATGAACACAACTACAAACCGATCCAAATAAGTATGAAAGATACGATTCATATATTCCATGAATACTCCCGGTGCATTAGTAACAACGAATGGCATCACCGAATACTCGTAATGTCCATAACGTGTTCTGAAAGCCGTCTTCTAAATATCTTCATCCTTCACTCTAATCTGATGGTAACCCGACCTCAAATCAATCTTACTAAACACACGGGCATCCACCAATTGGTCCATCAAGTTATCTATTCTTGGAAGCGGATACTTGTTCTTAATTGTCACCTTGTTCAACTGTCTATAATCAACACAAAGCCTCATACTTCCATCTTTCTTATTCACTAACAACATTGGAGCTCCCCACAGTGATACACTTGGTCTTACAATCCTCTTCTCAAGTAACTCTTCCAATTGCTTCTTCAACTCAGGCAACTCAGATGCAGACATCCGGTATGGTTCCATAGACACATGTCTGGTACCAGGTTCAAGATCAATTTCAAATTCAACTTCCCTCTCTGGAGGTACATCAGGAATCTCATCAGGGAAAACTTCAGGAAATTTACATACCACCGGCAACTCCTCAATTATAGCTTGAGTCTCTACAGATAGCGACGCCATCAACGAAAACATATGTGCTTCCTCTTGCATCAACTTTCTCAACTGTCTAGCAGACAACAAACCATCTTCCTCTTCTTCAGGAGTAGAAAACTTCACCGACTTGTTATAACAATTAATATGAACACAGTTATTGTCTAACCAGTTCATACCAAGAATTACATCCAAACCTCTTAACGGCAAACAAATCAAATCAACAAGAAAGTCTTTGTCGAAGATCGACAAGGGACACTTAGCACACACAAAAGAAATAGTCACTGATCCCTTGGCTGGAGTATCGATGACCATTTCTCCACTCAAAGAAGACAACACAAGACCCAATCTTTCAACACAATCAGCAGCAATAAAGCAATGCGTAGCACCAATATCAAAAATAGTAATTTAAGGAGTACTATTAATGAAACATGTACCTCTAATAAGTCTGTCCTCGGAAGCTGTCTGATCCTCCACCAAAGCAAACACTTTACCACTTGACTGAGCCTTCTTCGGCTTCGGACACTGACTACCAATGTGCCCTTCTTCCTTACAATTGAAACAAACCACATTCTTGTGCTTGCACTCAGATACAATATGTCCGTTTTTACCACAACGGTGACATCTCTTCACTTCAGCAGTGCACACATTACTTTTGTGTCCAGGTTTCCCACACTTAAAACAAATCACACCAGAAGGAGCATCTCCCCCACTAGTCCTCTGACCATGAGCAACTCTCTGCTTACCCTTACCAGCTGGGGCATCATAGGGTTTACCACAACTCTGCGGGTGCTTACCCCTCTTCTCACTGATAATCTTGTAATGTGCATTAGTATCTTCCTCAAAAATCCTGCAGCTATCAACCAGATCAACAAAGACACGGATCTTCTGGTATCCAACTGCCTTCTTAATTTCCGGGCGCAACCCATTCTCAAACTTAATACACTTTGAAAACTCAGCATTTTCCTCAGCGTAATGCGGATAAAACTTAGCCAATTCAGCAAACTTGGCAGCATACTCAACAACTGACAGATTCCCTTACTTTAGCTCAAGGAACTCAATTTCCTTCTTTCCACGGACATCTTCAGGAAAATACTTTCTCAGGAATTCCCTACAGAACACGGCCCAAGTGACATTCTGACATGCAGCTTCCAACTTCTGGCAAGTCTCTAGCCACCAGTCATCAGCCTCGACTGCTAGCATATGAGTCCCATAACGAACCTTCTGCGCTGGAGTGCAGTCCATAACGCGAAAGATTCTCTCAATCTCTTTCAACCATTCCAAAGCTCCGTCAGGATCATATTTTCCCTTGAACGTAGGTGTATTCTCTCTCTGGAAAGTCGCCAAGCTACGAGATCCAGCATTCCCGTCAGCATTCGGCTGATTTTCCATTGCATGAGCCATTGCTTCTAGAGCAGCAACAAGAGCAACATCATTCCTTCCAGCCATCTCAACTTAACACTACAACACAAATAACTGTTAGAACTCAAAATAACAATACTCGATTGTTAGACAACTAAGACTCGACGACAAGTTCGGACCAACCTTTTGCTCTGATACCAACTTTGTAACACCCCAATTCTACCCCAAGCAAATTATGCGAGATAAATCAGAGTTATAAAATTTCAATCATACAAATGAATCGGGACGTCACAAATTCTTCGAACAAATTCATTGCATTCATCATGGATATATAACACATTTTCAAAACATCGGATGAACCATCAACATAACATCTTTCATTAAATAATTCAACAAGTACGCAGCGGAATTCTTCAATAACATCTTTAAATAAAACAACAACTTTGAAACATCTCATATTTAGTAAATAAACAATTTAAGGTTCAACAACTAAAATCAGCAATCAAAAATCAGCAAACGTTCATCCCCCCGAGTGTTACATATCATAGAAATGACACCGACTCGATCTATTGAAGGTATACAGCCTTCACTCTCGATTACCTGCATGTTACCAACATAAGGGCAACATTCAAACAAAAGGGGTGAGATATCTAACAATATAATAAAGCGCATGATAATTAATATATTAGATTAGATCAATAATATCACCACTTCTAATCTCATAATCAACAACAATTATAGCATATATACTCATTCATCAACATCAAATACATCTCATTATTCATTCATATGATGCGACTCAAAACTATGCAAATGCATGTGGTACCATTGGAGCAGAACTCCCATCTCAAAAATCTAATCTTCCAATTAATAGAGGCATCAACAAGGCATATCCTTCATCTCAAAATTTTCCAATCCAGGCCATCTCAACGAGCATAAGCTCCATCTCAAAAATGCAATGTATGCCATGAATGTAATGTCAACATCTCAATCATCTCAAAACACAACATCTCATAACAACAACATCTCATAAACATATCAGAACAACAACATCTCAATCATCTCAAAAAATCTCAATTACAGCATCTCATAAACATCTCAAAACATCTCAATTACAACATCTCATAAACATCTCAAAACATCTAATCTGCCAATTAATAGAGGCATCAACAAGGCATAGCCTTCATCTCAAAATTATTAAACATCATTTAATTATCAAACGTCATTTGTTCATCACAACTATAAAATACAACTTTAATAACCACATATTACTAATAACTCAGCTATATACTAATACTGTTATTCTGCTACTGTACATCATTATTGTCACTAAATCCTACTGTTATAATTCTAACAGCAGCCTCTAACATCTCAAAATTCATCTTTCTGTCCAAAATCCAACATAACGGTCATCACGGGAATTAATTCTAAATCTTAGATTAGTTACTGGGATTACACCTCTTATCATCATCTAGAATAAAGTTCATCGCGTTAGCTAATCAATGCTTCGAACGACATCTCAAACAACATCCTACAACTTAAGTTACAACAATTAAAAGTCAATTCCGTCAAAACTAGACAGTATGCATCGACACAAAACACTATAGATTGACGCGTAATGCTTCTCTTGCACAACATGAGTCGACACATCCTCCTCATGGATCGACTCATCCTGCTTCAAAACACAGCATGTATCGACACATGCACCTTACCGATCGACTCATCCTGAGTCTTACAACTAACATGTATCAATACAAACCCTGCATGCATCGACTCATCCTGAGTCTTATAACTAACATGTATCTACACAAACCCTGCATGCATCGACTCATCCTGAGTCTAATAGCCTCCTTGCATCGACTCATCCAGTTTGAGGTCGACGCATCCTGCAATTTTATGCATAATTTTCTGTGTTCTCTACTTTAATTTCGCTACGGGAATCTAATTACAGTCCTACAAACCTCATTATGATCATGATAATTCATCACCTAATATTACACTCTATTACTCCATCGATCAAACAACATAATAACATTCTTATTCATCAAATCTTCATCATACATCATTCATAATGCAATTTATGCAAGAACAAACAAAAATTACATCTAACCCCATATATCAAACATCATGAACCCAATTATAAATCCAGAACCCCACCCTTACCTTGGATCGAAGATCGCTCTAGAATTTCCGGGTTGAATTCTTCGTTCTTGCCGTTTCCTTCAAAATCTGGCAGCTTCACGTTCTCCTCAAATCCTTATTTCTCTTCTTACTGCTGTCTCCTTCTATTCTTTCACACAAATAATAAAATAACCTAATATTATTATATTATTCCTTATTGGGCTCAAAACCTACACCCCTTTATTACTTCCACTCACACCATATAGGCCCACATTAAATAATATTAGCTTCTAACATTATTTCACATAATAATATAATACCTCAAATATATTATTATTTCTCCATTTAATAAAATAAATTCAATTTAATAACACTTCTTCACAAATATTCCAAAAATAATTTAATTAAATAATTAATTAAATTACGGGCGTTACAACTCTCCCCCACTTAGAATATTTTCGTCCTCGAAAATTTACCTCAATCAAACAATTCAGGATAGGAGTCTCGCATCTTGCTCTCCAATTCCCAAGTCATGGTTTCTCCTACAACTCCTAACCAAACCACTTTAACCAAGGAAATATCTTTTCCCCTCATAGTCTTCATTTCATGATCTGCGATCCGTACAGGCATCGTCTCCACCGTAAGATTATCCCGTACTTGCACATCGTCCATATGAATCACATGAGACGGATCTGAAATATACTTCCGAAGTTGCGATACATGAAACACATCATGCAAATTCGAAAGATTAGGCGGTAACGCCACTCTATAAGCAACATTCCCCACTCTCTCTGAAATCTGATACGGTCCAATAAAACGAGAAGTGAGCTTCTTAGACTTCAATGCTCGCCCAACACCATTCACATGTGTAACTCTCAAAAACACATGATCACCAGCTTGAAATTATAAATCTTTCCTTCGCTTGTCATGATAACTCTTCTGTCTACTTTGTGAAGCTTTCATCTTTTCTCGAATCAACTTCACCTTCTCAGTAGTCTCACGAACAAGTTCAGGTCCAAGCACTACACTTTCACCAGATTCATGCCAACATAACGGAGTACTACATCTCCGACCATACAACGCTTCAAAAGGTGCCATCCCAATACTAGAATGGTAACTGTTATTATATGTGAACTCTATCTATGGAAGATAAGTATCCCACTAACCTCCCTGCTCAAGAACACATGCCCTCAACAAGTCTTTTAACAATTGAATCGTCCGTTCAGTCTGACCATCTGTCTAAGGATGATACGCTGAACTCAACCTCAACTTAGAACCCAACGCTTCTTGCAAACTCTTCCAAAAATCAGAAGTAAATCTTGGATCTCTATCTGACACAATGTACAAAGGAACACCATGCAGCTTCACAATCACACTAACATAAATCTCAGCCAACTTCGACACTGGAAAAATGATGTTAATAGGAATAAAATGAGCTGACTTTGTAAGCCTATCAACAATCACCCAAATTGAATCATGTCCTCTTAAAGTAATAGGCAACCCCGTCACAAAGTCCATTGAAATTCTATCCCATTTCCACTCAGGAACTTCCAACGGTTGCATCAATCCTGCAGGCTTCTGATGTTCAACTTTCGACTTCTGACAAGTCAAACATGCATACATAAATTGAGTCACATCACTCTTCATCCCAGGCCACCAAAATAAACCTTTCAAATCTTGGTACATCTTCGTAGCTCCTGGATGAATACTCGCTTACTTCTATGACTCTCTTCAAGTATCACTTTCTTCATCTCAGCATCATCAGGAATACAAATCCGGTCACGAAACCTCAACAAACCTTGCTCACCTAACTTGAAATCACTATTCTCAGATTGATCAGTCCCAACCATCAAATCTACCAGTTTCACATCCAACTTCTGAGCTTCTCTGATACTGTCTAAAAATTTATTATTAATCTTCAGCATACCCAACATAACACTCTGCGGAGTAACCTCGCAAACTAAGCTCATATCTCTGAACTACTCAATCAATTCCAACTCTTTGATCATCATTGCTGACATATGTAAATTCTTTTGACTCAACACATCAGCTACCACATTCGCCTTTCCTGGATGATAATTCAAACCGAAATCATAATCCTTTAACCATTCTAACCATCTTCGCTGCCTCATATTCAACTCTTTCTGATCAAACAAATACTTTAAGATCTTATGGTCACTAAACACTTCAAATATAGAACCATAAAGATAATGCCTCCAAATCTTCAATACAAAGACAACAGCAGCAAGCTCTAATTCATGCGTAGGATAGCTCTTCTCATGAGTCCTCAACTTCCTCGACGTATAAGCAACTACCTTACCACTCTGCATAAGCACACCTCCTAAACCCATATTGGAAGCATCAAAATACACCACAAAAGACTCTTCTGGATTAGGCAACGTCAAAATAGGAGCCGACGTCAACCTCTTCTTCAATTCCATAAAACTTTCTTCGCACTGAACATCCCATACAAACGCTCTACCTTTACAAGTCAACTTAGTCAATGGAAGTGACAACTTAGAAAAACCTTCAATAAACCTTCTATAATAACCAGCTAATCCCAAGAAGCTTCTAATCTCAGTAGCTGACTTTAGAGTTTCCCATTGCAACACAACATCAACCTTCGATGGATCTACAGCAATGCCACTACCTGAAATCACATGACCAAGAAAACTAACCTCTTTAAACCAAAATTGACACTTGGACAACTTTGCATACAACTTCTTCTCTTTCAAAACTTGCAATACGACTCTTAAATGTTCATCATGCTCTTCTTCTATCTTAGAGTAAATCAAAATATCATCGATGAACACAACTACAAACCGATCCAAATAAGTATGAAAGATACGATTCATATATTCCATGAATACTCCCGGCACATTAGTAACACCGAAAGGCATCACCTAATACTCGTAATGTCCATAACGTGTTCTGAAAGCCGTCTTCTGAATATCTTCATCCTTCACTCTAATCTGATGGTAACCCGACCTCAAATCAATCTTACTAAACACACAGGCATCCACCAATTGGTCCATCAAGTTATCTATTCTTGGAAGCGGATACTTGTTCTTAATTGTCACCTTGTTCAACTGTCTATAATCAACACAAAGCCTCATACTTCCATCTTTCTTCTTCACTAACAACACTGGAGCTCCCCACAGCGATACACTTGGTCTTACAATCATATTATCAAGTAACTCTTCCAATTGCTTCTTCAACTCGGGTAACTCAGATGCAGACATCCGGTATGGTGCCATAGACACAGGTCTGGTACCAGGTACAAGATCAATTTCAAATTTAACTTCCCTCTCTGGCGGTACATCAGGAATCTCATCAGGGAAAACTTCAGGAAATTCACATACCACCGGCAATTCCTCAATTATAGCTTGAGTCTCTACAGATAGCGACGCCATCAATGAAAACATATGTGCTTCCTCTTGCATCAAATTTCTCAACTGTCTAGCAGACAACAGACCATCTTCCTCTTCTTCAGGAGTAGAAAACTTCACTGACTTGTTATAACAATTAATATGAACAAAGTTATTGTCTAACCAGTTCATACCAAGAATTACATCCAAACCTCTTAACAACAAACAAATCAAATCAACAAGAAAGTCTTTGTCGAAGATCGACAAGGGACACTTAGCACACACAAAAGAAGTAGTCACTGATCCCTTGGCTGGAGTATCGACGACCATTTCTCCACTCAAAGAAGACAACACAAGACCCAATCTTTCAACACAATCAGCAGCAATAAAGCAATGCGTAGCACCAGTATCAATAATAGTAATTAAAGGAGTACTATTAACGAAACATGTACCTCTAATAAGTCTGTCCTCGGAAGCTGTATGATCCTCCACCAAAGCAAACACTTTACCACTTGACTGAGCCTTCTTCGGCTTCGGACACTGACTACCAATGTGCCCTTCTTCCTTACAATTGAAACAAACCACATTCTTGTGCTTGCACTCAGATACAATATGTCCGTTCTTACCATAACGGTGACATCTCTTCACTTCAGCAGTGCACACATTACTCTTGTGTCCAGGTTTCCCACACTTAAAACAAATCACACCAGCAGGAGCATCTCCCCCACTAGTCCTCTGACCATGAGCAACTCTCTGCTTACCCTTACCAGCTGGGGCATCATAAGGTTTACCACGACTCTGCGGGTGCTTACCCCTCTTCTCACTGATAATCTTGTAATGTGCATTATTATCTTCCTCAAAAATCCTACAGCTATCAACCAGATCAGCAAAGACACGAATCTTCTGGTATCCAACTGCCTTCTTAATTTCCGGGCGCAACCCATTCTCAAACTTAATACACTTCGAAAACTCAGCATTTTCCTCAGCGTAATGCGGATAAAACTTAGCCAATTCAGCAAACTTGGCAGCATACTCAACAACTGATAGATTCCCTTGCTTCAGCTCAAGGAACTCAATTTCCTTCTTTCCACGGACATCTTCAGGAAAATACTTTCTCAGGAATTCCCTACGGAACACAGCCCAAGTGACATTCTCACCTGCAACTTCCAACTTCTGGCAAGTCTCTAGCCACCAGTCATCAGCCTCGACTGCTAGCATATGAGTCCCATAACAAACCTTCTGCGCTGGAGTGCAGTCCATAACGCGAAAGATTCTCTCAATCTCTTTCAACCATTCCAAAGCTCCATCAGGATCATATTTTCCCTTGAACGTAGGTGTATTCTCTCTCTGGAAAGTCGCCAAGCTACGAGATCCAACATTCCCGTCAGCATTCGGCTGATTTTCCATCGCATGAGCCATTGCTTCTAGAGCAGCAGCAAGAGCAACATCATTCCTTCCAGCCATCTCAACTTAACACTACAACACAAATAACTGTTAGAACTCAAAATAACAATACTCGATTGTTAGACAACTAAGACTCGACGACAAGTTCGGACCAACCTTTTGCTCTGATACCAACTTTGTAACACCCCAATTCTACCCCAAGCAAATTATATGAGATAAATCAAAGTTATAAAATTTCAATCATACAAATGAATCGGGACGTCACAAATTCTTCTAACAAATTCATTGCATTCATCATGGATATATAACACATTTTCAAAACATCGGATAAACCATCAACATAACATCTTTCATTAAATAATTCAACAAGTACGCAGTGGAATTCTTCAATAACATCTTTAAATAAAACAACAACTTTGAAACATCTCATATTTAGTAAATAAACAATTTAAGGTTCAACAACTAAAATCAGCAATCAAAAATCAGAAAACGTTCATCCCCCTGAGTGTTACATATCAGAGAAATGACACCGACTCGATCTATTGAAGGTATACAACCTTTACTCTCGATTACTTGCATGTTACCAACATAAGGGCAACATTCAAACAGAAGGGGTGAGATATCTAACAATATAATAAAGCGCATGATAATTAATATATTAGATTAGATCAATAATATCACCACTTCTAATCTCATAATCAACAACAATTATAGCATATATACTCATTCATCAACATCAAATACATATCATTATTCATTCATATGATGCGACTCAAAACTATGCAAATGCATGTGGTACCATTGGAGCAGAACTCGCATCTCCAAAATCTAATCTGCCAATTAATAGAGGCATCAACAAGGCATAGCCTTCATCTCAAAATTTTCCAATCCAGGCCATCTCAACGAGCATAAGCTCCATCTCAAAAATGCAATGTATACCATGAATGTAATGTCAACATCTCAATCATCTCAAAACACAACATCTCATGAACATCTCATAACAACAACATCTCATAAACATCTCAAAACAACATCTCAATCATCTCAAAAAATCACAATTACAGCATCTCATAAACATCTCAAAACATCTCAATTACAACATCTCATAAACATCTCAAAACATCTAATCTGCCAATTAATAGAGGCATCAACAAGGCATAGCCTTCATCTCAAAATTATTAAACGTCATTTAATTATCAAACGTCATTTGTTCATCACAACTATCAAACACAACTTTAATAACCACATATTACTAATAACTCAGCTGTATATTAATACTGTTATTCTGCTACTGTACATCATTATTGTCACTAAATCCTACTATCATAATTCTAACAGCAGCCTCTAACATCTCAAAATTCATCTTTCTGTCCAAAATCCAACATAACGGTCATCACGGGAATTAATTCTAAATCTTAGATTAGTTACTGGGATTACACCTCTTATCATCATCTAGAATAAAGTTCATCGCGTTATCTAATCCACGCATCGAACAGCATCTCAAACAACATCCTACAACTCAAGTTACAACAATTAAAAGTCAATTCCGTCAAAACTAGACAGTATGCATCGACACAAAACACTATGGATCGACGCGTAATGCTTCTCTTACACAACATGAGTCGACACATCCTCCTCATGGATCGACTCATCCTGCTTCAAAACACAGCATGTATCGATACATGCACCTTACCGATCGACTCATCCTGAGTCTTACAACTAACATGTATCGATACAAACCATGCATGCATCGACTCATCCTGAGTCTTATAAATAACATGTATCTACACAAACCCTGCATGCATCGACTCATCCTGAGTCTAACAGCCTCCTTGCATCGACTCATCCAGTTTGAGGTCGACGCATCCTGCGATTTTATGCATAATTTTTTTGTGTTCTCTACTGTAATTTCGCTACGGGAATCTAATTACAGTCCTACAAACTTCACTATGATCATGATAATTCATCACCTAATATTACACTCTATTACTCCATCGATCAAACAACATAATAACATTCTTATTCATCAAATCTTCATCATACATCATTCATAATGCAATTTATGCAAGAAAAAACAACAATTACATATTATCCCATATATCAAACATCATGAACCCAATTATAAAGCTAGAACCCCACCCTTACCTTGGATCGAAGATCGCTCTACAATTTCCGGGTTGAATTCTTCGTTCTTTCCGTTTCCTTCAAAATCTGGCAACTTCACGTTCTCCTCAAATCCTTATTTCACTTCTTACTGTTGTCTCCTTCTATTCTTTCACAAAAATAATAAAATAACCTAATATTATTATATTATTCCTTATTGCGCTCAAAACCTACACCCCCTTATTACTTCCACTCACACAATATAGGCCCACATTAAATAATATTAGCTTCTAACATTATTTCACATAATAATATAATACCTCAAATATATTATTATTTCTCCATTTAATAAAATAAATTCAATTTAATAACACTTCTTCAAAAATATTCCAAAAATAATTTAATTAAATAATTAATTAAATTACGGGCGTTACAACTCTCCCCCACTTAGAATACTTTCGTCCTCGAAAATTTACCTCAATCAAACAATTCAGGATAGGAGTCTCGCATCTTGCTCTCCAATTCCCAAGTCATGGTTTCTCCTGCAACTCCTAACCAAACCACTTTAACCAAGGAAATCTCTTTGCCCCTCATAGTCTTCATTTCACGATCTTCGATCCGTGCAGGCATCGTCTCCACCGTAAGATTATCCCGTACTTGCACATCGTCCATATGAATCACATGAGATGGATCTGAAATATACTTATGAAGTTGCGACACATGAAACACATCATGCAAATTCGAAAGATTAGGCGGTAACGCCACTCTATAAGCAACATTCCCCACTCTCTCTGAAATCTGATACGGTCCAATAAAACAAGAAGTGAGCTTCTTAGACTTCAATGCTCGCCCAACACCAGTCACATGTGTAACTCTCAAAAACACATGATCACCAGCTTGAAATTCTAAATCTTTCCTTCGCTTGTCATGATAACTCTTCTGTCTACTTTGTGAAGCTTTCATCTTTTCTCAAATCAACTTCACCTTCTCAGTAGTCTCACGAATAAGTTCAGGTCCAAGCACTACACTTTCACCATATTCATGCCAACATAACAGAGTACTACATCTCCGACCATACAACGCTTCAAAAGGTGCCATCCCAATACTATAATGGTAACTGTTATTATATGTGAACTCTATCTACGGAAGATAAGTATCCCACGAACCTCTCTGCTCAAGAACACATGCCCTCAACAAGTCTTTTAACGATTGAATCGTCCGTTCAGTCTGACCATCTGTTTGAGGATGATACGCTGAACTCAACCTCAACTTAGAACCCAACGCTTCTTGCAAACTCTTCCAAAAATCAGAAGTAAAACTTGGATCTCTATCTGACACAATGCACAAAGGAACACCATGCATCTTCACAATCACACTAACATAAATCTCAGCCAACTTCGACACTGGAAAAATGATGTTAATAGAAATAAAATGAGCTGACTTTGTAAGCCTATCAACAATCACCCAAATTGAATCATGTCCTCTTAAAGTAATAGGCAACCCCGTCACAAAGTCCATTGAAATGCTATCCCATTTCCACTCAGGAACTTCCAACGGTTGCATCAATCCTGTAGGCTTCTGATGTTCAACTTTCGATTTCTGACAAGTCAAACATGCATACACAAATTGAGCCACATCACTCTTCATCCCAGGCCACCAAAATAAACCTTTCAAATCTTGGTACATCTTCGTAGCTCCTGGATGAATACTCGCTTACTTCTATGACTCTCTTCAAGTATCACTTTCTTCATCTCAGCATCATCAGGAATACAAATCCGGTCATGAAACCTCAACAAACCTTGCTCACCTAACTTGAAATCACTATTCTTAGATTGATCAGTACCAACCATCAAATCTACCAGTTTCACATCCAACTTCTGAGCTTCTCTGATACTGTCTAAAAGTTCATTATTAATCTTCAACATACCCAACATAACGCTCTGCGGAGTAACCTCGCAAACTAAGCTCATATCTCTGAACTGCTCAATCAATTCCAACTCTTTGATCATCATTGCTGACATATGTAAATTCTTTCGACTCAACGCATCAGCTACCACATTCGCCTTTCCTGGATGATAATTCAAACCGAAATCATAATCCTTTAACCATTCTAACCATCTTCGCTGCCTCATATTCAACTCTTTCTGATCAAACAAATACTTTAAGCTCTTATGGTCACTAAATACTTCAAATATAGAACCATAAAGAAAATGCCTCCAAATCTTCAATACAAAGACAACAACAACAAGCTCTAAATCATGCGTAGGATAGTTCTTCTCATGAGTCCTCAACTGCCTCGACGTATAAGCAACTACCTTACCACTCTGCATAAGCACACCTCCTAAACCCATCTTGGAAGCATCACAATACACCACAAAAAAGACTCTTATGGATTAGGCAACGTCAAAATCGGAGTCGACGTCAACCTCTTCTTTAATTCCATAAAACTTTCTTCACACTGAACATCCCATACAAACGCTCTACCTTTACAAGTCAACTTAGTCAACGGAAGTGAGAACTTAGAAAACCCTTCAATAAACCTTCTATAATAACCAGCTAATCCCAAGAAGCTTCTAATCTCAGTAGCTGACTTTAGAGTTTCCCATTGCAACACAACATCAACCTTCGATGGATCTACAATAATGCCACTACCTGAAATCACATGAGCAAGAAAACTAACCTCTTTTAACCAAAATTGACACTTGGACAGCTTTGTATACAACTTCTTCTCTTTCAAAACTTGCAATACGACTCTTAAATGTTCAGCATGCTCTTCTTATATCTTAGAGTAAATCAAAATATCATCGATGAACACAACTACAAACCGATCCAAATAAGTATGAAAGATACGATTCATATATTCCATGAATACTCCCGGCACATTAGTAACACCGAAAGGCATCATCGAATACTCGTAATGTCCATAACATGTTCTGAAAGCCGTCTTCTGAATATCTTCATCCTTCACTCTAATCTGATGGTAACCCGACCTCAAATCAATCTTACTAAACACACGGGCATCCACCAATTGGTCCATCAAGTCATCTATTCTTGGAAGCCGATACTTGTTCTTAATTGTCACCTTGTTTAACTGTCTATATTCAACACAAAGCCTCATACTTCCATCTTTCTTCTTCACTAACAACACTGGAGCTCCCCACAACGATACACTTGGTCTTATAAACCTCTTCTCAAGTAACTCTTCCAATTTCTTCTTCAACTCAGACAACTCAGACACAGACATCCGGTATGGTGCCATAGACACAGGTCTGGTACCAGGTACAAGATCAATTGCAAATTCAACTTCCCTCTCTGGCGGTACATCAGGAATCTCATCAGGGAAAACTTCAGGAAATTGACATACCACCGGTAATTCCTCAATTATAGTTTGAGTCTCTACAGATGGCGACGCCATCAACGAAAACATCTGTGCTTCCTCTTGCATCAACTTTCTCAACTGTCTAGCAGACAACAAACCATCTTCCTCTTCTTCAGGAGTAGAAAACTTCACCGACTTGTTATAACAATTAATATGAACACAGTTATGCTCTAACCAGTTCATACCAAGAATCACATCCAAACCTCTTAACGGCAAACTAATCAAATCAACAACAAAGTCTTTGTCGAAGATCGAAAAGGGACACTTAGCACACACAAAAGAAGTAGTCACCGATCCCTTGGCTGGAGTATCGACGACCATTTCTCCACTCAAAGAAGACAACACAAGACCCAATCTTTCAACACAATCAGCAGAAATAAAGCAATGTGTAGCACCAGTATCAATAATAGTAATTAAAGGAGTACTATTAATGAAACATGTACCTCTAATAAGTCTGTCCTCGGAAGCTGTCTGATCCTCCACCAAAGAAAACACTTTACCATTAGACTGAGCCTTCTTCGGCTTTGGACACTGACTACCAATGTGCCCTTCTTCCTTAAAATTGAAACAAACCACATTCTTGTGTTGGCACTCAGATACAATATGTTCGTTCTTACCACAACGGTGACATCTCTTCACTTCAGCAGTGCACACATTACTCTTGTGTCCAGGTTTCCCACACTTAAAACAAATCACACCAGCAGGAGCATCTCCCCCACTAGTCCTCTGACCATGAGCAACTCTCTGCTTACCCTTACCAACTGGGGCATCATAGGGTTTACCACGACTCTACGGGTGCTTACCCCTCTTCTCACTGATAATCTTGTAATGTGCATTATTATCTTCCTCAAAAATCTTGCAGCTATCAACCAGATCAGCAAATACACGGATCTTCTGGTATCCAACTTCCTTCTTATTTTCCGGGCGTAACCCATTCTCAAACTTAATACACTTCGAAAACTCAGCATTTTCCTCAGCGTAATGCGGATAAAACTTAGCCAATTCAGCAAACTTGGCAGCATACTCAACAACTGACAGATTCCTTTGCTTCAGCTCAAGGAACTCAATTTCCTTCTTTCCACAGACATCTTCAGGAAAATACTTTCTCAGGAATTCCCTACGGAACACGGCCCAAGTGACATTCTCACCTGCAACTTCCAACTTCTGGCAAGTCTCTGGCCACTAGTCATCAGCCTCGACTGCTAGCATATGAGTCCCATAACAAACCTTTTGCGCTGGAGTGCATTCCATAACGCGAAAGATTCTCTCAATCTCTTTCAACCATTCCAAAGCTCCATCAGGATCATATTTTCCCTTGAACGTAGGTGTATTCTCTCTCTGGAAAGTCGCCAAGCTACGAGATCCAGCATTCCCGTCAGCATTCGGCTGATTTTCCATCGCATGAGCCATTGCTTCTAGAGCAGCAGCAAGAGCAACATCATTCCTTCCAGCCATCTCAACTTAACACTACAACACAAATAACTGTTAGAACTCAAAATAACAATACTCGATTGTTAGACAACTAAGACTCGACGACAAGTTCAGACCAACCTTTTGCTCTGATACCAACTTTGTAACACCCCAATTCTACCCCAAGCAAATTATGCGAGATAAATCAAAGTTATAAAATTTCAATCATACAAATGAATCGGGACGTCACAAATTCTTCTAACAAATTCATTGCATTCATCATGGATATATAACACATTTTCAAAACATCGGATAAACCATCAACATAACATCTTTCATTAAATAATTCAACTAGTACGCATCGGAATTCTTCAATAACATCTTTTAATAAAACAACAACTTTGAAACATCTCATATTTAGTAAATAAACAATTTAAGGTTCAACAACTAAAATCAGTAACAAAAAATCAGCAAACGTTCACCCCCCCGAGTGTTACATATCAGAGAAATGACACCGACTCGATCTATTGAAGGTATACATCCTTCACTCTCGATTACCTGCATGTTACCAACATAAGGGCAACATTCCAACAGAAGGGGTAAGATATCTAACAATATAATAAAGCGCATGATAATTAATATATTAGATTAGATCAATAATATCACCAATTCTAATCTCATAATCAACAACAATTATAGCATATATACTCATTCATCAACATCAAATACATCTCATTATTCATTCATATGATGCGACTTAAAACTATGCAAATGCATGTGGTACCATTGGAGCAGAACTCTCATCTCAAAAATCTAATCTGCCAATTAATAGAGGCATCAACAAGGCATAGCCTTCATCTCAAAATTTTCCAATCCAGGCCATCTCAACGAGCATAAGCTCCATCTCAAAAATGCAATGTATGCCATGAATGTAATGTCAACATCTCAATCATCTCAAAACACAACATCTCATGAACATCTCATAACAACAACATCTCATAAACATCTCAGAACAACAACATCTCAATCATCACAAAAAAATCTCAATTACAGCATCTCATAAACATCTCAAAACATCTCAATTACAACATCTCATAAACATCTCAAAACATCTAATCTGCCAATTAATAGAGGCATCAACAAGGCATAACCTTCATCTCAAAATTATTAAACATCATTTAATTATCAAACGTCATTTGTTCATCACAACTATCAAACACAACTTTAATAACCACATATTACTAATAACTCAACTGTATATTAATACTGTTATTCTGCTACTGTACATCATTATTGTCACTAAATCCTACTATCATAATTCTAACAGCAGCCTCTAACATCTCAAAATTCATCTTTCTGTCCAAAATCCAACATAACGGTCATCACGGGAATTAATTCTAAATCTTAGATTAGTTACTGGGATTACACCTCTTATCATCATCTAGAATAAAGTTCATCACGTTAGCTAATCAACGCTTCAAACGGCATCTCAAACAGCATCCTACAACTCAAGTTACAACAATTAAAAGTCAATTCCGTCAAAACTAGACAGTATGCATCGACACAAAACACTATGGATCGACGCGTAATGCTTCTCTTGCACAACATGAGTCGACACATCCTCCTCATGGATCTACTCAGCCTGCTTCAAAACACAGCATGTATCGACACATGCACCTTACCGATCGACTCATCCTGAGTCTTACAACTAACATGTATCGATACAAACCCTGCATGCATCGACTCATCCTGAGTCTTATAACTAACATGTATCTACACAAACCCTGCATCCATAGACTCATCCTGAGTCTAACAGCCTCCTTGCATCGACTCATCCAGTTTGAGGTCGACGCATCATGCGATTTTATGCATAATTTTATGTGTTCTCTACTGCAATTTCGCTACGGGAATCTAATTACAGTCCTACAAACCTCATTATGATCATGATAATTCATCACCTAATATTACACTCTATTACTCCATCGATTAAACAACATAATAACATTCTTATTCATCAAATCTTCATCATACATCATTCATAATGCAATTTATGCAAGAACAAACAACAATTACATCTAACCCCATATATCAAACATCATGAACCCAATTATAAAGCCAGAACCCCACCCTTACCTTGGATCGAAGATCGCTCTACAATTTCCGGGTTGAATTCTTCGTTCTTGCCGTTTCCTTCAAAATCCGGCAGCTTCACGTTATCCTCAAATCCTTATTTCTCTTCTTATTCCTGCCTCCTTCTATTCTTTCACACAAATAATAAAATAACCTAATATTATTATATTATTCCTAATTGGGCTCAAAACCTACACCCCCTTATTACTTCCACTCACACCATATAGGCCCACATTAAATAATATTAGCTTCTAACATTATTTCACATAATAATATAATACCTCAAATATATTATTATTTCTCCATTTAATAAAATAAATCCAATTTAATAACACTTCTTCACAAATATTCCAAAAATAATTTAATTAAATAGTTAATTAAATTACGGGCGTTACAGAGTGGGATACGAAGCATCTAAATCTTATTCCTTACCAAGATCATGTGTTGACCTTAATTCTATACTTCGAGGAAATCACTTTTGAACATATTCCATCGGAAAAGAATCAGCTGGAAAATGCATTGGCTACCATGTCATCTATGTTCAAAGTCAGACGGGACAATGAGGCTCCTCGAGTTACCATTGAGAGACTGAAAGAACTAGCACACTGTTACGAAGTTGACACTGACAGAGTAGAAGAGAAGCCTTGATTTAATGAAGTAAAGAGATACCTCGAGGCTCAAGAGTATCCAGAGGGGGCGTCTATCAATGACAAGAAATATCTACAGAGGTTCTCTGCTATGTTTTTTTAGCAATGGAATTTTGTAAAAACGCAACCATGATTCGGCTCTACTTCGTTGTGTGGACAAGAAAGAAGCTGAAAAATTATGGAAGATATTCATGAAGGAGTCTTCGGTACTCATTCTAGTGGGCATACTATGGCAAAGAATATTCTGAGAGCAGGATATTATTGGTCGACTATGGATACTGATTGCTATCACCACTCAAGAACTTGTCACAAATGCCAAATCTATGCTAACAAAGTACATGTGCCTCCGGTTCCTCTGAATGTCTTGACTGCTTCTTGGCCATTTGCAATGTGGGGGTATTGATATGATCGGATAGATTAAGCCTACTGCGTCTAACGAGCATTGTTTCATCCTCGTCACCATTGGTTATTTCACCAAATGGGTTGAAGCATCCTCGTTTGCCTCTGTTACAAAGAATGTCGTGGCGCGGTTTATTAAACATAATCTTATCTGTCGATATGGAATCCTTGAAAGGATTATCACGGACAATGGTATCAATCTAAACAACACTATGATCACGAAACTTTGCACGCGGTTCAAGATTAGACATCATAATTCTTCTCCGTATCGACCGAAGCTGAATAGTGCATTGGAAGCCGCCAATAAGAATATCAAGAAGATTATACAGAAGACGACGATGGCATATAAAGATTGGCATGAGATGTTACCATTTTATCTTCATGGTTATCGTACTTCAGTACAGACATCAACTGGGGCAACCCCATTCTCTCTAGTCTACGGTATGGAAGTGGTCCTACCTTTCGAAGTCTAGATTCCTTATTTAAGGATTATGAAAGACACAGATTTAGACGAAGACGAGTGGATTCAGACTAGGTTGGACCAGCTAAATTTGATCAATGAGAAAAGGCTTGCGGTTGTTTGTCATGGTCAGATGTACCAAAAGCATATGATTAAAGTGTTCAACAAAAAGGTCAAACATCGAGTATATCAAGCTGGTGACTTGGTAATAAAGCGCATCATCCTACCAAAAGGTGATCCCAGGGGAAAAAGGACTCCCACCTACGAAGGGCCATTTGTAATCAAGAAGATATTTTCTGGAGATGCTATGATACTTACCACCATGGATGGTGAAGATTTTTGGCACCCTGTGAACGTGAACATAGTCAAAAAATACTACGCATAAAAGAGACCCACTAGGTTGACTGGCCTAGGAAAAAATAAGGGCATCCCGAAGAACCAAAAGGGTTCGGGCAAAAATAGGGATATATATAAAGATTGTACACCCGACAAGTTGAAAACCTAAAAAGGCAACTTGGGCAAAAAAGGGTATCCAGGTGGACTGAAAACCTGAAAGGGCGGTCCAGGAAAAAGTTAGGGATTAAAGCGTACGACTATGTCCCGTTGGATCACCTACATATAACAAGCTTTATCATCAATATCAAGTTCAAACGGTACAGATCATTTCCACATAGTTGTCTTTCTTTGTTTTTCTTTGTACTCTTTTCATTTTACGACGATTTCCTCTTACTAGGATTTATGTCTCCCTTGTACAATACCGCCTGTTTATCGGAAAATTATCAATACAAAAATGCTTTAAAATTCAAATTTGTTTTACTTTCTCTGTTTTGTTTGCAAAAAAGTCCAATGACTAAATTGAATGAACATATGCATATAAATATGATTATTGTTAACAAATATATGCATAAAAATAGGAATAAGCATTTACTAAAGACTCTAGGAGTTGGGATAATGTTCAAGTCATCCACAAACCCCCATAGAAAAATCCCCGCAGATCTATCTGCACAAGCTCATCCCCGATGGAGATACATTCCCCAACAAGTCTAATATGCCTTCAAGACAGAAATTGGGGCATTTTCCAGTAGTTCACATAATTAATGCCTTCTAAAGGAAGATTGGGTTTTCAATGCCCCAAGTGGTTTTCGTAGTTTCTTATGTCTCCAAGAATGCTCATACAAAGTTTCATGCCTTGCATCATAAGTTTTCTCAATCAGTTGCTCAGATGATTGAAAATCAACTATATTGGACAAAAAGTCAACGATGGTCAACATACAGTCAAACTGCAAGATTTTTGGTCAAACATGGACTCATTAGGATTCATCAAGAAAACTAACAAATCATCAAAAGTCAAAAGTTTCCAAATTAGGGTTTTCTTAAGGAGAAGTCAACTCAACTTTGACCAAGCATAACTTTCACACGCTTCATCAGATTTTCCTTAACCAAAACTCATTATGAAGGAAATTCAATTCTCTACAACTCTGTCTCTCTAAGATCAAGTCCAAAAAAATGCTTCATTTGAGAGATATGGACAAATAAATTATAGGTCATTTCAAAAGTCAACAAAAAGACACTTTTCTCAAGGCAACTTAGATCAAGATAATGTCTTCAAATGCAAAAATGATAAAAATAGAGATTGTAGAGGACATCTTGAGCTTTCCATAAAATCATAGATCACCTTCAAATGATAAAAATTGAGAGATTTATAACTAGTGCAAGTTGGTAAATTTTGAGCAAATGCATGAAACAAAAAGTGACCAAACTTGAATTTTTGGGCTAGTGGGCTTATATTTCAAGGTTCAGACGTGTTATACACTTCATATTGAACCTAAGATATACTTCATGCACCCCTTGACCTTTTTACTCTATTTATTTTGATTTTATTTATTTTAAATTAAAATTAAATAAGATAAAGGACAAAGCCTCTTACACAAGTCCAAGACCATGTTTGGTTGACCTAATTTCCCTTATATATACTCAGCAATTCAGACAAAGAAGAGGACAAGACCTTGTGCAAGAAACAACTTCTAAAAAATATCAAATCCTTCAAACTAGGGCAACTTGAAACCATAGCTTGCAGCCACTCTTGAGGCCTACTAACCATCCCATTCACTTCCGGGAAGATTATAGGGTAAGGTTATATAGTTTGCACCGATTCAAAGGGCTGGAAACACACGAGCATGCATCACTGATTTCACTTTATTGCATGAATTTTGTTTTTCTATTTCCTTTGAGTTTTTATGCATACTGACTTTTCTAACATGTTCATGAGGTATCTATATGCAGGAAAAACCCAACATGGGAGTCCCATGATGATCGAATCGCGAATTTCTATACATGCACTGATCCATGTTATTTTAATTGTACCTTAAAAAATAGCGCGATTCATCCCAAAATAACCATTCCATTGAATTCCCAGGGTTGGATTTAGAGGGGTAGGGTACCTTTAGATCCCTAACATTTGTTATTTTTGCAGGTTTGAAAATATACTCACCGAAGAAAACGACCGAAGCAAGGGATCTGGCGCCTCTTCATTCATGCCATGTTTTTTGTGTTATGTTTAAATAGTTTCACTGATAATAATAGATGTATCACCACCCCAATGGTTAAAACGGGTGCGCTAAGGCTTTCCTCTATCAAGGCGTGGGTTCGATCCCTGCCTTTTATGATTTTTTTTCATAATTTTTGATTTTTTGCAGGTTAAGGTACAAAGTTTGCTGATCCCCTCCCTTGTACATAAGCGCGCGCTTGGCGCAGTGGTAAAGGTGTTGGCTGAAAGGGATAAGGGCGTGGGTTTAACACCCACCCCTGGAAGTGTTTTTTAAACCCTTGTTTTTTCATCAATTTTTTACTTAAAAACCCTAAATTTATCTAACCCTAAACCAAAACCTTTTCTTACAAAAAACCAAAAATGTTTTTTTATAAATCCTAATCAAATTAGGTTTTAGGTTTATTTTTATTAATCAATTTTTTAATTAAAATTAATTAGATTTTTAGGTTTATTTGATTAATCGTTAGAAACCTTTTTTTCATCAAAAATCATCAAAAACATTTTTTTCTTACATTCTTCTTTTTTATGTAGCTTATTTTTCTCGCATTTTTCCGATTATGTAATTGTTTCCAGGTTTGTAATAGTAGTTAGGGTTTACTTTCTGCATTTCTATTATGTAATTGCCCCCAAGCATTGTAATAGTCTAGGGTTTTCTTTCTGGATTTACTTTCCGCACATTTACTGCTTTTTTATATTATTGCTTAGTAATTAGGGCTTGTATGGAAAGACTAAAAACAAACGATAGAAAACCCTAATTTGAAGATTAAATAACTGAAATACAACACACCTCGCACACTCACACCTTTAGGGTAACCTCCCTTGTCGCTTCGGAAAAAAGTCATGTCCCTCGAAAGTGGGGACGCTTTAGCAAAGTCCCTCGAAAACAAAGATCATAGTACCTCGATGACCCTTTCGATGTTGCCTTCAGTAAATGATCTAGTCCCTTAACGAAAATTTCTAAAGCGTCTCTACCAGTTGCCTTCGATGACTGTACGATGACCCATGCCTGTCCCTTCACATCCAACGATATGGCATCCTACTAACTAATGGTATGGATATCACTATCTAAAGGAGGAGGAAAATAAAAGAACGACCTTGAGTAGGGTAGATGCTCATAATCGCTTGCTCACAAAGCTTTTCAAAACAAAAAAAACATTTCTCACAAACACATTCAAAATATTTTTAAAAGACTTTGTATGCATTCTCGAGGACGGATACAAGAATCATTACAAAGTTTCACCTTACAATTGGAAACTTTTCAAAATATTTTTCAAACATACACACAAAAGAAAATTTCAAAAGTGAGCTAGCGATTAAGAGCCCGTAGATAACTACGGATGAAAAGGGTGCTAACAACTTCCCTTTTCATAACCTACACCCCGAACTCAAAAATAAAAAAAGGTCTCTCCTGTTCTTTTCACCCTTTCCTTATTGGATAAAAGAAAAGTTGGTGGTGACTCTTGCTATTCAGAACATTTGCGATAAAACCTAAAACCAAGCCAGTTCTCCCACCGTATTACAGTTTGTATAAACAATTTTGATACTCTAATGTTTGTTATTTTTGAGTATTTTAACAAATAGGTTATGCTTCAGATGGCGTGGCCAAGAAATTAGAAGAGATAAGTTCTGCTTCTAAGTAACACAAGTTGTGATGAATAGTAGAAAAATCTTCAGAAGACTCTGAAGTTGTGACTCTGATACATGTCCAAGAAAGGAAGTTCTAAATATCTGAAGACATAAGTTCTAATGAAGTCTAGATGCTAAAGACTCGTGTTTCTGAAGAAAACGTGTTCTAAAGAAACCAGTCAGAAGATCTGAAGATAGAAGTTCTACTGAAGTCCAAATGCTAAAGACTCATGTTTTTGAAGACAAGATGTTCTAAAGAAACCAGTCAGAAGATCTGAAGACAAATGTTTCTACTGAAGTCCAGATGCTGAAGACTCATGTTTTTGAAGACAAAGGATTCTCAAAGACCAAGTGCTGAAGATTCTGAAGATGCAGTTCTAAAGATTCTGAAGACTTGAAGTTCTGAAGATCCAAGGTTCTAAAAAAGTTTCTCAAAGACCAAGTGATGAAGACTCTGAAGACGCAGTTCTGAAGACTCTGAATACATGAAGTTTTGAATACCCAAGGTTCTAGAAAAGGTTCTCAAGACCAAGTGCTAAAGATTACGAAGATGAAGTTTTTAAGAATATAGAAACTTGAAGTTCCGAAGACCCAAGGTTCTAGAAAGGGTTCTCAATACATAGTGCTGAAGACTCTGAAGACGCAGTTTTGAATACTCTGAAGACTTCAAGTTCTGATGACCTTAACGTTATTCTCTCTCTTCTAAACTCATGCTCACAGAAGCCTCTGAAGTACAGAAGGAAACAAGATAATGTTAACATGGTACAATAGTATATGATACAATCAAAATGTTTCATTCCACTACCATGAAGGACAAAAGTTGCATACGATCTTGTCCCCCACGTGATTCAAGTCGCCAAAGATTCTAAAAATCCCAAGAGTACCCCTCAACGAATATATTATTTTGGATATATAAAGGGATTGAATACTAAGAGAAAAAGTTGTGAATTCACGCTTATTCCCATTCAAAGAGACTGTTCATACGCTTTCATATTTCTGTAGTCTATGTTCTAAAATTAATGTTTACATATCCATTTGTGTAGAAGCATTTTCACTGTAAATGAATTATTCAAACAATTGTTTGATTGTTCCTTGAGAGACTAGTTAGGTCATAATTCTTGAGAAGTTTAAGACTTGTGGGTCCTAAAGATTGTTCCTTGAGAGACCAGTTAGGTCAGAAATCTTGAGAAGATTAAGACTTGTTTGTGTTAAAGATTGTTCCTTGAGAGACCATTTAGGTCAGTATTCTTGAGAAGTTTAAGACTTGTGTGTCTTAAAGATTATTCCTTGAGAGACCAGTTAGGTAAGTATTCTTGAGAAGTTTAAGACTTCCGTGTCTTAAAGATTATATAGTTAGTCACATACAGTTGGTGTGTGCAAGTGTAATAATCAGTTTTATTATTTTATTTAGTCTTTGTTAGATAAAGGCGAAATCACCTTGGCGGGTGGACTATACTAGCTTGATAGTTTTCAAATGAACTAGTATAAACATACCTTGCTCTTTATTTCCTGTTCTTAATTATTGTTATTATCAAGAGTGGGGAAAACATATTTTATTTAAAGGGGATTATTTTTAAATATTTTTTTTTGATTTAAAACCCAATTCAAACCCCCATTTCTTGTCTTTTCACACCTTCAGTATTGAGCTCGGCAAGAGCCGTATCCTCGCAGAACCTAAATTGAAGTGACGACATCACACTATTGAAGTAGACAAAAGCAAGGTGAGGATATGTTTGTGTCATATCTGATTTCTGGTGTGTGATATCTGATTTGTGGTGTACGATATTGAAGAAATGGTTTAGGTACCCTATTTATAGAATATTTGGAGCAATTTGATCCAAAGAATTCGTATCCTGTGTCAGGGCATGTTTCAGAAATACACTTCTGAAACAACCCATCATATTTTAACAAAAATAAGGTGTTTTTGGAAGTATAATTCCGAAACATTTCCTGATTGTTGTTTTTTTAATACTTCGAAAATGTATTTCTGAATTATGTAGAGACATAATTAAATGTTGGCATAATAAATACCATTCAAAGATAAATTCACAATTTAATCAGTAAAAGTATATATAAGTAAAATGTATAAATTGGTAAAATGTTAAATTGATATATTATATATGTATTGAATCATATAGATACATTCTAAAATGATTCAATCACATTGTGCAAGACAATTCATATGACAAATTGTTCGATTACATTGTAAAATGTACCGAACAAATGGCTACAACTTAAATCTAAAACTAATTCTTTCTTCGACTTCTCTCTATTTGATTCTCTTTCATGTTCTGAAAACTTGGTGAATTCGACCATCCTTTCCAAAAAATGATCCGACCAAGTTTCCCCCTCTTTTGCGGAATGTGTCGTCCATTGTATGACACAACCCGAAACCCGCAATTACCGCCCCCTCATGTCATACCCAAAAATTTCCCTATCATTACAATAGTCATATTGTTATTAGGTTTCTAAATAACTAAATAATATTGTGTAAGTTTTATTTCTATGGGGGTTTAAAACAGAGAAGAGAGGTGTAAAACGGACCATCAATATGTGATGACCCATTAAGATTTCACTCATTTTTAAGAGGGGTGCATTTTATAGATGAAGGTGCACATTTTGAATCAATTGAGGCCCATATAGGATCACGTTTTTGTTAAAACCCAGTATTTAAAACAATATGGTCCGTTCAGCTTTTTGGTTTGTTTTGAAAAATTGTTTTGTTTTAATTATAATATTATTATTATTATTATTATTATTATTAACATTACTATTATTTATTATAATTACTATTATTAATTATACTGATATTTAATATAATTAAACATTATATATTAAATTTAACTTAATTGTTTTGTTTTATTAATTAAAAGAAAAACGTTGAAGGACATCCATCACATGATCCATTACAGGCCCGATCCAAAACAAACGCTTGTCTCAAAAACCAAAAATAAGAAACGGGTTACTGTTCGGATTAAGAAATAGAAACACATTGTTTAAAGCAAAAAACAATCACTGTTTAAATTAAACAAAATCAAATATCTTTACATTGATTATCCAGAACTTTTACAACACAATCGAACCAAATACAAAATCTTTACTAAGTCAAATCTTAACTAATTTACATAACAAATCAATACAAATTAGATCAAATATGTACTGACCTAATACAAAACCAAATCGTATCACAAATAAACCCTAAGTAACGACAAATTGAAAGAACTTCCTTATATAATCTAAATCTAACACTATAAAACCTAAGAATTCTAAGACAATAAGGGAGGAAGAGGATTTGACAGAAAAAGTTTACAAAGGAAGCGCTTGAACTAAAAATAAGGAGAAGAAGAAGATTTGGGCTTTGAAATCCGAAACCCTAGATCCAAGAAGCCACACCATGCCGTCACTCTTCCTATCATTTGCCACCGTCAACTGCAAATGTAACACCCCACTTCCCCAGTTATATAATTATAATAAAACATACGAAATATATCAGAGTTCCAGTAGGATGTCACATAATCCAAAAAAAAAAAACTCATAATATTTTCAAATCCTTTTATTACTTCATTTATTTATAAAATAATTATTTACAAAACAAAAATATCAAATATTCATTCTCATAGCACTGCGGCTTAAATAACATCATTCTCCACAAAACTCGTGGTTCAATATAAATATAAAGGTAAGATACGTAATAAATAAAACAACATAAAACATAAAAAAATTCCCATAATCCCGTGTTACGTATCAGAGCGACTCCTAAGACTCGATCAGGTAACACTCACTCCAAGCACTACTCGGGAACCTGATTATCTGTACTCCCAGAGGAGAACAGACACAACAACAGAAAGGGGTGAGAATTACATTAAATAAATATACGGTGAAATATCACATGCTAAGGAGTAGTACTTCAAACAAATCACATAGTTCACAAAATGCACATTTCACACAATACTTTGCAATACATTCTTCACTCGTATAACACAACATCAATCAAGATAATGCAATGCAATGCAACCGACAACAACAAAATTCATGTGGTATTGTGATACGGTGGCAGAACTGACTGTTTATACTGGTTTTGCGTTTGTGTTTGCAAATGTCACGGTAAGCAAGAGTCGCCACCGACTATTCTTTTATCCAAATTAAGAAAAGGGTGAAAAGAATAGAAAAAGACCTTTTCGAGAGTTTCTGGGTAAGGGGGGTAGATTATGGAAAGGGAAGGTGTTATCCCCCTTTCCATCCATGGTTTTCCATGGGCTCTTAGAGGTTTTCTCATTTTGAAATACCTTTGTGCTTTGTGTGTTTAAAAATGTTTTGAAAATGCCTTAGTACGACGAACTTTGTAATGTTTCTCGAGATAGTGGAGAAAATATACAAAGTGTTTTGAAATTATTTTTTTTGAAAAGTAGTTTTTGTATGTAAGTGCAAAAATTGTTTGAGCAAACTTCTAATAGCTATCTAATTTTGTACTCGAAAAGGTTGTGCTTTTCATCTTTTCCTTTAGACAATGTTATCCTAGTATTAGCGAGTAGGTAGCCTCGTCGCTGGATGTTGAGGGACAATCGAAGGGACGTTTTACAGTCATAAAGGCAACATATGGAGACGCTTTAACAATTTCGTTTAAGGGACGAGATCATTTACCGAAAAATCAACTGTTGGGTCATCGAGGGACTATGATCTTTTGATTTTTTGGGTCTTTGCTAAAGTGTTCCTGCCCCATGACTGTTTTATTCAAGGCAACCAAAGTGGGAGTACCTTAGAGGTGTATATGTGCATGTGTGTTATATTCAAATTTTTTTTTTGTCTTTTTGTTAAGTTTGCTAACGTTATATTATTAGTCTTTTCATACACGCCTAGTTACTAGTAGTTAATATGAAAAGTAGTAAAAAAATGCAGAAAATAGAGGTCCTACGCTATTACAACCAAATCGAAAGACAAGCAAAAAGTAAAAATAAAAAGAGAAAAGACTTATTTGATCTATGCCATGGACTCCTTCGATTCACCCTGCTTTGGCCTTTTTTCTATTGAGCTTGAGAATTGACGTGGGCATGCTTCAATTTGCACCTTCTTCAATTCTTTCGATTGAGCTAGGGAATGGCCATGAATAGCCTTCGATTGGGCTTGAGAATTGATGGGGCAAGCTTCGATTTGCACCCTTTCCCGCCTTCTTTGATTGGGTTTGGGAAGGATATGGGTACACTTCGATTGCAGGGAGAAAGGGGGGGGGGGCTTCGTTTCAGAGGAAGAAGGCTGCCTTTCGATTCTGTGAAGGGTATTATTTTCTTCGAGCTAATGACAAGATGTAGCCTTCGACCTAGAGGGGTGTTGCTGGAAAGGCCTGAAGGATCACCCGTGGAGGCACCATATCTGCAAAAATATGTTAGAGAAATAAAACACAGGACCTGGGTATCGAAACCCAGGTCCTTCGATCCTGCGCGCGCTGGGTCTTTTCAAGCTATATCTGCAGCAAGTGTTAGCAAATGAAAAACATGATCTGGGTGCAAAACCCAAGCCCTTTGATTATGTCTAGAATGACAAATCGAATGAAACAACAAATATAGATGTGTTATGCAAATACAAAGTTTGACATTTTACCCTCTCTTACTAGTAGTTGGAACCTTCGATTTGGGCACTTTCTGGATGTGGGTACCTTCGATCTGAGACTTCTGGGCATGGATACTTTTGTTGAAGGGTTGCCTTGGCTTGGATTACTTATGAAAATTTTGAAAACCTTTGGTGGGTTTGTAGGCAGCGTATCTCTAATATTTTCCGTCCCCTATTTTGCTTGCAAACATGCTGCTTATATAGAGTAGGAGGGAGAGGACAAGAGAAGTAATGTTTGTAATAGCCATTTGAATGCCATGAATACCAATATGTAACCTTGGCCAAAGTTAAGGGATTTTTTCCATTTTTGAATTTGGCATAAATGTGGACATACTGGCCTCCGAATGCTCTCTTTCGAATAGGCTGATGGCTTCCTTTGAATGGCCCTGATTCAGCTCCTTCGAACGAATCTGATTCATTTCCTTCAAATGGATCTGACTTAGTTCATTCGAATGGTTCTGGGTTCTGATTCGAAGTGTTCAGAACTTCCCTCTGCCTTAGTATGCCAATTAAAGGACACTTCGCTCTGATGTTCCAATCGAAGGAAGCTCTGATGCTCCAAATCGAAAGAAGCTCTGATGCTCCAAATCGAAAGAAGCTCTGATGCTCCAAGTCGAAGGAAACTCTGATGCTCCAATCGATAGAACCTATGATGCTCCAATCGAAGGAACCTATGATGCTCCAAATCGAAGGAAGCTCTGATGCTCCAATCGAAAGAACCTTTGATGCTCCAATTGAAGGAAGCTCTGATGCTCCAATCGAAGGAACCTCTGATTCTCCAATCGAAGGAACCTTTAGGAATGCCAATCAAAGGATCCAGTTGCAAGGCCAATCAAAAGGTTTTGGTGAAAAGCCAATCGAAGGGCATTTTGGAGATGCCAATTGAAGGGGGCTTGAAAACACTACTCACAAATTTTCCTTTTTCTTAGGCAAGGGTTCGTGACCAACCATGTAGGGGAAGACCTTGGAAAACATGAGAGGGAAAATTTTGGGGTACAACAGGTGCCATCAGGGCATAAGACCTCTCCAAAATTTCCATATAAGGCCAGGGCATAAGCCCACAACATTTTTCCAATATAGTCCAGAGCATAAGCCCTCAATATTTTTCCAATACAGGCCAGAGCATAAGCCTTCAACAATGGAATGCATGTGACCCCGACGTGCAACAATATGAATCACGTAACCACAAGGAATAATCCTTCAATGTTTTTTAATAAAGGCCACCAATAGAGCATAAGCGCTCTGTAATATGGTGGGAGAACTGACTTTACTAGTTTTGCATTTTATCGCAAATGTTACGGTTAGCAAGAGTCGCCACCGACTTTTATTTTATCACAAAAAGGAAAGGGTGAAAAGAACAGGAAAGACCTTTCGAGAATTTTTATGAGTAAGGGGGGTAGGTTATGAAAAGGGAAGGTGTTAGCACCTTTTTCATCCGTAGTTATATACGTGCTCTTAGTTGCTAGCTCACTTTGAAAATCCTATTTTAGTGTAGGTGTGTTTTGAAAATATTTTGAAAAATATGCCTTAGTGCGGCAAACTTTGTAACGATTCTCATATAATTGAGAACGCATACAAAGTTTTTTGTCTTTGAAAATATTTAGAAAACAGAGTGTATGTGTGAGAAATTGTTTTGTTTTATGAGCAAGCAACTATAAGCTATATACCTACTCAAAAGGTCTTTGTTCTTTTCCTCATTTCCTTTATATAGTGCTATCCTACCATTAGTTCGTAGGTAGCCCTATCATTGGATGTTTTGATGGACAGACGCGGGTCATCGTACAGTCACGAAGGAAACTCGTAAGACACTTTAGCAATTACCCTAAGGTACTAAGATCATTTACCGAGGCATCATCGAAGGGTCATCGAGGGACTATGATCTTTTAACCAAATGGTTTTTGGTAAAACATCCCACGTTCGAGAGACGTGATTGTTGTTTTCTGAAGGCAACAAGTGGGAGTACCTTAGAGGTGCGCGTGTGTGAAGTATGTTATGTTTTAGTTATATTATCTTGAATGTTAGGTTTTCTACCGTTTATTTTGAAGTCTTATCATGAAATCCTATTAAATTATACAGTTATATATATATATATATAGACAGTCAATACTGTAGTGTGGGAAGTAAAAATGCAGGAAAGTAAACTATGCTATTACAGTGCTTCTAAGATGGGGAGTACAAAACCTCAAATGGGGGGAACAATGTAAAGAGACCTAGTTTAAACTATTACATCCCTTTTGACAGTTATAATATTGATAAAGATGCGAACAATAAACGAGCGTGCGGAGATTGAAGAGGGACAAAGTATTAAGAAACCTAAAAATTCTAAGTATAAAAAAAAAACTTTTTGGTGTTTTTATTTAGAAAAATAATTCATGATAATTAAAGACTAATTCTAATTAAATTTAAATTAATAAAATAAACTTAAAATGATTAAATTAATTATTTTTTATTGTGAAAATAAAGTTAATTAATTAAATCCTAAACCTAATTTTTTATTTCATTTATTTACTTTTGAATTTATCTGAAAATTAGTTATTATTATGAAAAGAAAATGGGGGGTGCACTTCAGAATCATCTAGGCCCATGTCAAGGAGGCCCAGAATGTGCTGCATGATCCTCTATGGTGGCCTTCTGAGTGGTGCATCATGGGGTACTGACTTGGGATGTTGGATATGAATCTTCTTAGATCTAAGGGTCATGGCCTGAATGTACATGGTTAGCTTACTTGATCTGTTTGCACCGGATCTGGAATGAAAACAAAAAAAAAAGGAAAAATGTCCTATGCCTGGCTCGAACCTACGACCCAACATAAGAATGCCTTATGAATGTACGCGATGCCACTTGGGTGGCTATACTTTCGCTATTAATCCTGAAACAATAAAATTATAATATAAAATGCAAGCTAATTCTGGGAAAACAAAAACGCACACGTGTAATGGGCCCTGGTTATTTAAATTAGCCAATCATTGTGTTGCTACCTTCCACGCATGTCTCAGGAGAGTCAGACCACCCTTCACGTTGGTCAAACCCTTCTTTTCTGATGGTTCCAAAAATCAAACCTACAAAACAACATGAATTAAAATCCCAAACTAAACCTAACCCCCCTAAAAGGCATGCTGCGAATCCAATGGTGATATCCGTTTTGTCTGAAGTAGCCCAGAAATAGGGATACAAAGACCAAAAAGTGTTTTTCCCTAACCATGGAAAAATGAAGTTTTGACGTTAAAACCTCATGCTTTTGATCCAAACCTATTCTAAACAACAAATTATGATGATATATGCGGTTAGAAATAAACAACAATGCACAAATTTGAAAATATGAATGATGAACAAAATGTAAAACAGAAAAGAGAGATCTGATGGTTCAGGCCTAGGGAACCTTTGAAACTTACCCATTCCTACCTTATGAGCGTCCAGGAGATGGTTTAAGGCTTATTTGCGATTGAGAAGGACTGGAACTTAGGTTTCAGATCTCACACTTCTTTTGAAATTTTATGGAATTTTGGAGGTTTGTTGTGCAATGATTTTCGTGTCTATTTGATCTACCTTGGCTTGCATTATATAGAGGAGGGAATAAGCTAGCATATATGGAAAGGAATCAATGCCATGAAACCATGGTTTAAACAAGGATAAAACACCTTTAAAACTTGCGAAACTTGAAAAATCCTTGCCTTCTTGAGTTTGCACGAATCTAGACATGTTGTGACAGGCTTGTATGCATTATTGGGCTTGCAAAGGGAGTGAAATCCAAAGGCCCAAGCCTTTATACATAGTTTTAATTTTTATTTGATTTTATTTTATTTTTAATTGAATAAAAATTCAAATAAAATAAATAAAAATCATAAAAAGGTATCGTAGCGGTAGAAATGTTTAAGGCTAAGCCATTGGATTGACTAGACTTATACAGATCAAAATAAAAATCGCCACCCCGCTTTATTGTTTCCAAAGGAATGGGAAAAGAGAGAGTAACCCAAAAAGAGGGGGAAAGATTCAAGGTAAGGGGGTTGGTTATGCAAAAGGAAGATATTATCACCCTAAACATCTACGGTACTCCGCAAGAACCTCTTTGTAAAATCTGTATATTTTGGCTATAAAATGTTGTATGCGAAATAGATGATGGAGGTGAGAAAAGAAATATATTTTTATGATTTTTGCACCCGCCGCAGTTGCGAACCTTTAGTGCCTACGTGCCACCTTTCGTGCAATAGGTGATCAGGGTACACATAGTTCACCTTTAAAAAAAATTTTAAAACACAAGTGTGTCGGCTTATTTTATGAGATAAGACATCATCGTCATTGTTCATATGGAAAACATAGTTACTACCCACAATCATGAGAAAGGAGAATTTTCATCATCTCAAAGTGGAGGATATGGCTTGGATTTTAAAATCAACAATACCTCACTCAACACCCAAGTGGAAAATATCTCTCTTCACTACATATTGTAGAAGTGTAGTTATTTGCACCACTACAAGGATTGACAAGAGTCTAATCTTTTTAGAAAAGTTTTAGAATGGAAAGCCAAAGTGGAAAAATGGTTTGAAATGAGATTGATTGACTTTTGGTCTTCTCATAAAAAATGTCAAGGTATTATTAAGTTGATTGAAATTTGTTTATGAAAAATGTTTTGAAAATTCATGGACATAAGTCCAAGTTTATTATGAAAGTGGTTCAAGTTTAAAAATAAGAAGGGTTTTTAAAAGGAGGAAGAAGATTTTTGAAATTAAAGTAGATGGGAGGATAAGAAGTGACTATCCTAAAGAATAAGGTAAAAAGCTAAGGATAAGAACCATATAACCAAGAAGAAGCCAATACTTGACATTATGAGTCAAGATAGAATTCCCATTCCTTGGATTGAAACCAAACAAGCAAACATACTAGACCTCCTGAGAGAACCAAACTTAAAGTGTATTAAGTCTTCACAAAAATTGAGCAGAGTAACGGTTGTATACGAGTGAATTCCAAATTACAAACAAAGTATGCAATCACAATAACCTGCACACAAAACAAACAAACAACCCAATGTCCTGAGGTAAACCTCAAGAACTCCAGACAAAATATCAATTAAGGTCACAAGGTCTCCAACATAGGTCAAGGCCTCTAATCCTAAGTCCAAGAAGTCCAATACTCCATAATGCCAATGATAGTAACCAAATAGTCTAAGTATCAATAAAGGCTTTTATGGTTCACATTGAATATTAGGTGTCTTGAAAAAGAAAAGAAAATCTCAAGTGAGCAAAATAAAAATGGCATGAAATGTAATGCTTAAAGTAAATGGTACATGAAGCATAAAAATAAAAGCATAAAGTAAAAACGATTTAATAATTAGTGGTTAGTTGGATGACCATCTTGAAACTTGCATTTGGAACTCATTAGAGGATTGGTAGAACCAAAGCCTCCACACAAAAAGTTGCATTTGCTTTTTGTCAAGTATATCATCCATTTGGAATCCTCAAAAGTACCATTTAATGATCAACAATGTTTAAGTGATATGCATTGACCAAAAGTAATGTAGATCCATTAGAGGATTGGTAGAACTAAAGCCTCCACACAATGCATCTCAAAGTTATTGGATCAAAGAGATCAAATTAACATACTTGGGCTTGCAAACATAGGTTTGGGCCACAAATGATCATTTATTCGAATCGAGACAAAATTTAGCGCTATGTTAAGCAATAGCAATCTATGCACCATTTATTTTGAGACATGATATAGAGATCATGCTCCAATAACCCTTAGTGCAATAAGAAAGGGATGAGATGAAGAGGGGTGGGAAAGAATATAAACCACATTTAAATTAAAATTTAATCAAACTATTATTAAAATTGTTCATCCATTTTTATGGAGTTGGACTCAACACCATGGATCCAATGATGTTAATAAAGTTCATGATAAAAAATTCAACCCAAGATCAGCCAGAAAATATACAAAAATTAAATTGTATTTTAAAATAAAAGAATTAGGGTTTGAAAATGGTTTAAAAAATGAAAATAATAGAGAAAAAAAGGAAACTATGTTCAAATTAATCAAGAAAAAATAAGTAGGACCATAGGAAAATCAGAAATGAACTCAAATATTTTTATAAAATTTTTGGTAATTTTTTAAAGTCAGAAATTATTTTTAAAATTAAAAGAAATGAATAAAATAAACCAAAAATGATAAAAATAACAAAGTCAGAAATTAAAAATTAAATGAGGTCACCAATATTTGTCACAATATCATTGGATCATTCCATATATTTTTTTAGAATTTTGAAATGCATAAAAGTATTTTTAAACATTTAAAACAATTCAAATAAAGTGAAAATTTATAAAAAAATATGAAAAAACACAAAATAAAATTGTGAAAAAATAAAAATCAGAAAGAGAAAAATCAAAAATATTTTTCATAATTTTTTCAGATTTTTTGGGCTAAAAATGAATTTTCTATGATTTTTTGATGTTTAAAGCAATTAAATATAAAAATCAGAAATAAAAAATAAATTCAAAAATATGTGGACCATTGGATGAGAGTTAAAACGCGCTAGTAATCAAATCCAAGGGATCTGGCGCTGTGATCGGTGGAAATAGAACTGACCGTTTAAAGCTGGTTCGCGAAATGTCGCGGAAGCAAGAGTCGCCACCGTCTTTTATTTTCTCCAACATGGACAGGACAAAAGCACAGCAAAATTCCTTATGAGAACGTTTCTCGGTTCGGGAGGTAGATTTATAGAAATGGAAGGTGTTAGCACCCTTTCTATCCATGGTTATCCATGGGCTCTTAGATACTTGCTCTTATGTTTTCAAAATGATGTTTTTCAAATGTGAGTGGGTTTGAAAAAGTTTCTTTGAAAGATTTCTAAATAACTCTTGTATCTGTCCTCAAGAGTGTTTGAAAAATTCGTTTTGAAAGCTTTTTTTGAAAGTGTAGTGTGAAAAGAGTTTTGATTTGTTTTTGAAAAGAGCAAGTATCCATGAGTCATCTACCTACCCTAAGGAATTAGGCTGTGTAAAAGTCCTTAAGGTAGTGCTATCCCACCATTGAGAGGTAGGTAGCACCACCGTTGGAGGTGTTCGGGTCAATTCAATTTTAGGGACAGTGTGGTCACCGAAGCAACAGTTAGGACACTTTAGAAGCAACCCTAATGTCCTAGATCCTTTTTAATCCGAGGCAACCGTTTCGAGGCAACTGTTTCGAGGCAACTGGATCATGGACATAAGAGCGACCGCTAAAACGTCCTATACTTGACGACCATGTTTTGAAGGCAACGAGTGAGGCGTACCCTAGAAGTGGTGTGTGTATTGTGTGTTGTTTTCATGTTAACAGTTATCTTTTGATCATGGCATTGTGAGCTACGCGTTGTTTTTAATTAACATACATTCTTTCATGCGAGTTTAGCAGTTAGGAGTGCGGAAAATTAAAAGACGGAAAGATAAAAGCTACGCTATTACAAGGCGCGGGTCTATACATCGCCAAAATACAAAGACCCGTTTTTGATAAAGATGCGGAAAGTAAAGAAAAGCGATAAACCTAATTACTATTACATTCCTTGAACAGTTACATAATAATCAATAAGAAAATAAATACGCGAAAAGAATTAAAATCAGGACGTCCGAGGGTTTTGACCCTTTTGCTTGAAATTAAATTAAATTAAAACCTAACTATTATTTATTTAAAGGGGTTACACCGATTAATGTGCCAGAACCCCATATAAAGGATCATAGTCACTAATTGGTCGCCTTACTATGAGTATGTACGGATAATGGGGTTAATGTGATTGCGCTTGAATGAAAATGGATGAAAAATGGTACGAGAAGTTAGGCTTAAGCATAATAGCATGATATATATTGGTTTGTATGGGGAGGAGACTTATGCCCGTGAAAAGAGGAATATGTTATTGCGATGCCCTTATTTTTGTAAATTAGTACCTACTAAAGTAACCTTGTTCAAAGTAAGGTCTTCAAGCCCAGAGTAGCTATTGAATGTCACTATTTACTTTCATTTTTATTGAGGAAAAATAATAGTTCAAGTGTGGGAGAGTTTGATGACACTAAAATACACTATATATTTGACTCGATTTATGCATGTTTATTGTCATTTTGTTTTACATTTCCATTATTATGCTGGTATTTTATCTATGTTCCAGATGATTGACCAAATGGGAGTCGTGTGCGAGGAAACGAAGCAAATAAGATGAAAAATGGAAGATATGGAGCAGTTTACACTCAAGGCGGCCACTATAGCATTCACCATAGAGATGGCCATAAGTGGTCCACGTACAAACAGTTATAAAGATCGGGTCTTGGCCAAATTTGGAACATGGCATTTTCCAAGGAGGGTGTAGCGGTCACCACCCCTTGAAAACTTCCAGCGGTTACGTTTTGACTTGGCTTGGTCTCCCATGCAGCCCATTCACCCGTATGTTTTCTTCCACAACCTTGGAAACTTCCCACTAGATTTTTAGGGTTTTGGAACTCTATAAATAAGTCCTTTGTTCACTTTTTCAAGCATCCAAGCTTATTTTCAAAATTAATACATATACTATCGAATTTGTAAGCGATTAACTCTTTACATTGGAGGGTTATCGCACTGTTGATTGAGTTTGCAATCGAGTTTGGAGTAACTTTTATCAAAGCATTAATCTTGCCATCATTTTACTTTCTGCATTCAAGTTTCAACACTTTACTTCCTGTATCAGATTAAAGTATCTTCGGAGAAGGTTTTTATTTAATCACATTACCTTTATTTTATCATCTATTTATTTAATTGCACGTTCTTCTTCTACCTTTCTTTTAATTTCACATTTAAAGCTTATATGTCTACTTTGTATTATCGCGTGAACGAATCAATCACTTTAGTTTATGTCATGATCATTTCTAGCTAAATTTATAAGTGTTGGAATGTGAGGACCGTCGATTTGACGGTACTCTAAATTGTTGTTCTTTGAGAAATACTATTGGGGCTGTTTTGGTTTTAATCACAACTTTTCTAACTAAATTTTGTCAATTACTACAAAAGTAGAACCCTTTATATGTCGGGTAAGATCGAAAGTCGTCCAGTATAAAAGAATAAAGTTGTTTAGAAATTAGTTGATAAAAACCGCGAAAGAACTTTATCAATTAATTAGGAGAGTCTAATATTTCTAGTAAGTGATTTTTAAAATATTTATGAAAACACGCATTTATAGGTTTAAGATCTGGTTACCTGAGCAAAAGCTTGGAACCTTTTTAAGTTAAACATCGAAAGTCGTCTGATACAAAAGAATAAAGTTGTTTAGTAATTAGTTGATAAAAACCGCGACAGCATTTTATAAATTAATTAGGAGAGTCTAATATTTCTAGTAAGTGATTTTAAAACTATTTATGAAAACACGCATTTATAGGTTTAAGATCCGGTTACCTGAGCGAAAGCTTGGGACCTTTTTAAGTTAAACTTTCCAATCAAAATCACTTTTCAACTGAGTAAAGAGTCTAATTTATTCAAATAGGTTTTATTTCTTTAACACAATCAACGCCTACCATCTTGACACTGGATGGTATAATTTAGAGAGTAAAATCCAGTTCTGAATATGCGAAAGTGACAGTTCCTATTCAATTAGTTCTTTTCAAAGTAGAAAATATTGTCCCATAGTAATTCAATTTATGAACAATAAGAGTATCAACGAGTTGATGAGATCCAATTCCAATATTGCATTCCTGATATTAATTCAAGTCTTTCATTTAAGTTATTTGGACAATCCCAATCTTTATTTTATTATCCTTAGATAAACATTGTAACAATAGAAAACGATAGCTTGACTGTTAGGTCTCTGTGGGTTCGACACTCTTATATTACTCTGACTTTTTATACACTTGTAAAATACCCCATCAGAAGGAAACACCTTTTTTGAAGAGAAATTAAAAAGATCCATCCAATGAGATCTTCGTCATAGTAATAATGGCAACCTTGCCTACTTTTGACGTCTCAAGAATCCTCATCGATGAATGTAGTTCATGCGATATTCTATAGGTTTAACTCTTAGGGAGGCTGGAATTGCAAAAAGAGAAGTCTTTCTCTTATACAGAGTTAGACCTATAAGATTTTAACGACATAATGATCCATCCTTGGAGTTTTGTAGAGCTCACGGCCAGCTTTGGGAAGGGGAGGGACGCCCAAACAATAAATCTGTAATTTTTTGTGGTCCCATGTAAAATTGATATACCTTAATCTTTAAGAGGCCTTTCTTCGTGACTTTAGACATCATGGCCTCCCCCGTGCACCTAAAGATGAAGTACCATAATCTACATGATGAAACAATGACTATATGTGTTTACCTAGCAAGAGCCTGACACATACACAAAGCCCTACAATGCAATCATGATTAGAAGTCTCTCGAACAAAAGGTGAAGCCCCATGGAAATCAATGTCATTGACCTCAGCAGACACTTAGAAATGAGCACGATCATTCACCAGACCTTATAACTAGGTGCCTAGAGCAAGTACAAAGGTATACACCCTAATTTAATTAATTCATGCACATGTAATCAAAGGACGACACTAGACCAAATACCATGACAGGTCACATGGAAATATGTGAAGAAATAAAGCTCTACCACATACTCTTCGCAAGATGAAGCGATAGTAATCAACAAGAGATGTTGGATGATGAAAATCCAACCTTAATGGCTGACATGAAGCCATGAAATTCCACTACAAGGAACATTATTCCCACCAAGGAAGTATTATCCAATTAAAAAAACCACAACTAAGTCACTTTCATCATGTGTTTTTTCAGCTTTCATGTAAATCATACAATGTAATTGCTTCATTGTCAATATAATTAATGAGTTATTTACCAAAAATATTCGTTGTATTATCATATGAAAGACATGTTAATTTTTTACCTGCACAAAGTCTAAATCACTAACAAGAAAGAGGTGTTATCATAAACACCAAGAGTGTACGACCAAAGAGGAGGGAAACAACAAAGCATGTTTCATTCATGATATCATTACAATTAAACAAAACAAGAATGATTTGAGAGGACCGTGGATCACACACATAAAAAAACTATATCCTACCAAGGCTAACCATTTTCCATCCATTATTTCCTCTTCTGGATCAACATGCTCCCCCAATATTTTCACCCTGGGGTGGACAAGTTCTATTTGCTTCAAGAAATTACCAATGGCCACCGCCATGACGAAATAACTGAACTCAATGGATTTCATATATTCTTTCATCAGATGAACCTTTTTGGACTGCCCTTCTTGTAAACTTTCCTGACTTGCATTCAAACTATTTCAGGCTTCTCTTAGAGCCTTTTCCATTTCCCCCACCGTTTTATGAGAATATTCCATAGCCTCGTTCACATTGGCCAAAGTAGTTTTGTATCAAACAATTTATTTTGAGTAGCATTTAAGGTCGTCTCTTTCCCTTTTATTCCTATAACAACTCCTTGAACTTCTTATCTAGCAAAGATGGATACTCGTACATTCGCACCTCATCACCCACTTCTATAAGAAGTTTCGCTAACTCGGTGAACTCACGAAGGAGCATATCCCATTCAATAACAAGTGTATTAAGACGATTTTTAAGGGTTTCCTTCTCCATTCAAATACTTATGGGCTCCAAAGCCTTACCCTTACATGCATCTCAAAAATATAACAAAGAAGCAATATTACTCATCTTATATGACATATCTTCCATTTCCTCTTGGTGGATTGTCTCCAACTTACCACAAAATATGCATAATCTTATTCAAAGATGCAAGACTGAAGCTTCATATCCATTGAAAAATCGAGATAGGAAACGAAGACAGAGACAAGATTGTTAGGGAGGGTGGAATGCTCCCTTCATGATCCAATATTCTCGAGCCCAATGCCTGTTCTCGAGGTATAGTAAAGGTGGGGACACCAAAATAATAATTTTTATTCATTTGTCTCCTTTGGGAACCTTCCCTAACTACCCTGGACATAGGTCTAGGAATATTCTCACTATTAAGTTGACAAGGAGACTCTTGTGCTTGTGCTTGATTACTTCTGGGTCAGGGAGGACTTCTTCTCTTAGGTTGCTCAGGTTAAATAAATACTAAATGGTCATATTTTTAGGGCCACCCTCGAGATAAGCCTCCCACAAAGGATGCACAACTACAATAATGTATTGTATGGCCGTACTTCTCAACATTATCCTCATCTGAAGCATTCTCTTTAAGAAACTAATTAAAATACATGACAAAGAAAGGAAAAGTAAAAGGTAGTAAGTTCTCTCGATATAAAATAATCAAATATATAAAAGATGTTCCCACCCTTACCAAAGATGATACATCTTTCCTCTTTGGGGGTTGCTTCCCTAAAATACGAGTTTCGATGTATCACATCTTCCTCTTTTTAAAGGTAGTGCCAGAAGATTCGACAACTTGAACAAAGTTGAGCCCTTTCAAGAAATCAATGAGCTTATTCTTCAAATACTTCTCTTCTTGAAATAAATCACCAGAAGCATATAGTATATTCCAGGTCTTACCAAGAAGTGGTTTTGGCACTAAAATTTAGGGAACTCGTTAGTACCACTTGAGGAGACACCGACCCGAATATTGCAAATACTCTCTTGAGTAGTACATGTTAGTGGTGTGACCATGATTCATATGTTCTTGAAGTTCTTCAGGTTGTTAACATATACTTCAAACATCTTTTTACCTTTTCTGAGAGATATAACATTGACCCCATTTCGAGTTGGCTGATGTTTTGTGGATGTTAAAGACATGGAAGAAGAGCAGAGGAGTCAGATGCCTTTCTTGTATTCACGTAAGTATTGAAAGACTTTGATATAAGCTCAATTCTGAAAGTACCTAAACACGATCATCGATCCAAATCTAACCTTAATCTTGTAACAATACTCATGTGTTCTAATATCATTATCCCTTATCCTAGAAGCCAAGGATGCTTGGAAAATTTACATTGTGAAATGTTTAAGGTAAAATACAATCATTTAATGTGTGTGTTCTCGTGATCACATATTCCCACTCAATAAAAATCTCCCTCTTCCTCAAATTTGATGAACGCCCATGGATCTCAAAATAATTAATAAGAACATTTTGAAGGCCAGTCTCAACATTATATAATATATCCTAGCCATGCCTAGTAACAATTGTTAAATTGTAATTCCTGTGTGTCCAAACTATGTGTGTCGAAGGGTTAAAGATTACCGAAGCAGGTTGCTCGATGGAAACCATTGGCCAGTCGAAGAGTTTGTGGATCAAAACAGGCTACACACATATTTAATTTGGTTTTAGATTTAGATTTGATTTAGATCTAAAATAGATAGATTAGATTTAGTTCTAAAATATGTATTTTGGTCTTTCATAGTTTTGGTCTTTGACTAAGGGAGCAAGCTAACCTAAATCTATAAATAGAAGGAGTTACCCCTATTTTTATAACCAAGTCAATTAAAATGTATTAACAAAATTTACATTTGCAAGTAAATAACAAAGTTTTCCATAGTTCGTGGGCAGAGAGAAACTCTGCACAAAATAATTGTCTTCTCATTCTTTCTTTCTTTCATATAATTCATTGTTATTGTATAGTGATAACAATCTTGTTCATTAAGATTGATAGAAATTCATCATAAATTTTGGTGGATTTCCAACAACAATGACATGGGAGAAACTATTCTGGACAGACCAAACAACCCAATTAATCCAGAGTGTCATCTTCCTAAAGATGAAAAACATATAAACTTTCACCAAGAAACCATGCAACACAAAGCGACTCTATGCTCATTACAGTCGTTGGAATTAATCCAATTGCATCCCGTATTCCACATTGTGTTCACAAGGTGCAGTTTTAACTGCCACTCATATATAAACTCAAGCACGCTAAAACCAATGAACAATTTCATTCATTCTTATAAATTACACATATATGACATTACTTAATTGATTGTTGTAGTACTAACCTTAGAGATATACCCCTTTTCCACCCACGAGAGACTCATATCGTCATACGAGAGAACTTCTACGACAACCTTCATCATATCCTCACCATATTTCCGTTTCACATTATAATAAATATCAATACTAATACTCCTGACAAAGTATACATTTTCAACCTTTTTAATTAAAAGATACATACATAATTTATAAATCATATCTTTTTTAAAACTTTAATTCAATTAGTAAAATACTCGTGCACACACGTGAGTGCACGTAAATGGTACACATTTGTGAAAATATTTATCAAATACATATCATTCATAAATTATTAAAACAAAATTAAAATCTAATTTTAACAATAGAGAACAACATAAACAATGAAAGTGTATTTCATTCATTAAAATTAACCAAAATAAAG